>VZRI01006989.1:220124-232235 GCA_013397515.1 Upupa epops
AATAAAATGCTTTTTCAGCATAAGAGCACCACAACTAATAGTTGAAAATTGGGTGATTTTCAAACCAGAACAAGGCAAATCTGAAGACCTTTCTCCAAGGACAGTAAATACAGGCTAAGATGGCCAGTGACTTAGATGCAGAGCTGTAATTTTCAGCTACCTGAAGTCCAAAGATATGAACACCACCCCCACTGTTGGAGACAACACCTTAAAACTGCTGAGAACAACTACTGACTCAGTTTACTTTAGAAAGAGCACACTGTGGTGGCACCATTTCGGGGAACTGTTTTTTTCCAACTCTGCTTCAAGGCCCCCACTCTGAGCACAGTGGCCAGTTGCTCAAAGCAAATTCTCTCTCATTTTTAGATCATTCAATTTAGCTTCACAAGGCTGTTTATTCCAAAATATTTTTACTTCAGAGTGCTTCAGAGTCCAGGGAAAGGAATAGAAATAAGGATGCTCAGCTGAATACAGTCAAGCAATAACTGGTCTCTTTAGACAAGCTTCAACAATTAGGGACAAGAGATTACTCACTGGAGCACAAGTCCAACACTGTTTGAATCTCAACAGTAAGACCTGGAAGAAAATGACCAATCAACTTACCAGGCACTTTTCTATAGAGATTATTGCTTTTTATTTTCTATGTTCTTTACTGAGTTTCAAAATATTTCAAAACCAGTAACAGATGTGAAGAATGTACTACACCAGTACAAGATAGAATTCCCTTGAAATTCTGGTTTTCCTCTTTTCCCTCCACGGTACAGTCACTCATCCAACATCTAGCAACACCGGTTTTGTGTAACAGCTCATAGTCCTTCCTCTGCCAATAAAAAATTAACAAAACATTTAAAAAAATAATCCAAACCTAAAAGAGTTTGATTTCAAAAGAAACAAAGCAGGGCATCTCATCCTAGAAGAGGTTCTTGACATCAAACCATTTCTTATGTTACCACAGCGTTTTAAGGAGACTATGCAAGCCCCTCAACAACAGCTACCTCATTTTGTGTTTGCATTACTGCTCACAATATCACACAACGATAGGACGAGTGTTCCTGGCCTGAAGCTGGAAAAGGGTAGATTTAGGCTTGACATCAGGAAAATGTTCTTTAATCTGGGGAAGTTTGGATCCTGGAACAGAAAGAAGACTCTACACTGGTTGTGTTTTAGAAGGAACACCTTGATGAAATGGTGATAGGTCTGGTTAAAAATGCATGATCCTGCCTTTCAAGGAGCTATACCACACACTGAACAGCTTTACAACACAAGAACATGCACAACTGTTTTGCTTACAGGCACTTAGGTCAACTTAGAACTGCTTCTTCAAAGAGAAAGCAGCAGGATAGCAGAGCTATTATGGCTATATCCACACAAGACAGAAACAAATTTCCCTAGCTAAATCAAATTAGGTGTAATGTTGTAGAGCTGTTGTAGAGCAAAGGCTTCCAATTCAAAGAATCCAAGAAATCTGACTGGTTTTCCTCAAAAGTTCCCCTCTGTCTGCCTGTTTCCTTTCTCTGCTGTCTGCAATAAGAACTCTTAAAACCAATGACATAAGATATCCTCCAACAATTGACTCATAGCTGCACTTCTACAGTGATACAAAAGCCATTTGTCCAGAGAGTGCCATGGTTAAACAGCTCAACATGGAAACATGAAAACAGAGCCTTGTACTCCCAGACCTTCCTTTCCCTTCCACTGCAGCAGTGCCTATGCAAGATGACTTTGGAGAGGTAGAGCGAAGGGCTGGAAAAGCTGGAAAGAGGAACAAACATCTAAAGAGGAGACTGTGTTGTACGCAGGATAAGCTGGCGTCTGTAAGAACCATTCTTCACAGCTGTAAGTTGCCAAGCTTGTGCAGAGCAAGGTTTGTGCTATTCTGCAGCTCACTGTGGTTGTCATTGCCACTGGTTACGTGTACGGTTCAGCAGCATTTTGTACTTGTGGCACTATAAAAACCCATGGTGACCACCTTGCTCTAGCAACAGAGAAAATTGTCTTTCCTTGAGTCTTTATTTAATCTCAGAATCCTTTCACTTCTGGTATAGTGAAAAGACAGGCCATACAGTGCATCTATGAGAGATGACAACCTACATGTTATAGAGTAGGGTCAACAGATTAGGAGTACCAGCTGTTCCTTGTGTATACTGCCACTGCACAAAGCTTTCTCTTGCAGCACAGCTTATGAACAAGAGAGCAGGAACCAACCTCTCCTTTCAAACTGGGAATATTACTCCCTGGCAGCAGAAGAGAGCTTCATTAGGTCCTGGATTTCCAAAGTAATTGTGTAAAAGAAACCACAAAGTAGACCCTTTCAAGAAGTCGAGTCCCACAGAACATGATTAGTGTCTGTAATTTTTAAAAGCTCACTTGGTAAATTCAGATCTCTCAGATGCAATGAAATCCCTGGAATGCTTAATTGGACAGAAGGTCTAGAACTTTAAACATAAACCTGCCAGATGCATAGTTTAAGCTGAATATGTTTTGTGATGACTTTGACAGTAATTGGCACTGCCAGAAGAGCTACTGAAAGGAACAGGTATTAGTCCCCAATATTGTCCCTTCATTGGCTCAGAAAAGGCTTGAATCTACGAAATTAAATTCACTCTTCCACCATCACATCATTAAATGGTTCTAGAGGGGTTAATTCAATAAAGCAAATAAAAAAATTAACCAAACTACTACTTCTGAAAAAGCTTTCAACAGAACCAAAGACAGTGCTCTCAGCACTTACAGATGTTTGCCTCAATACAAGTACCAGTGGCAGAGGTTGTCAAGGGCAAAGACCCCCACACTACTGCAGAATGAAAATGGATTTCCAGAAATTACTCGGCATATTAGAGAAAATCACTCAAATTATGTCTCCTTCTAAAACACCATGAATATTTTGGCTTTTTAATCAATCCACACAGAGCAAAACCCCTTTAAATACCCTGACTGAGTTTATATCGAGTCTAAATGGTCAAACTGGCCTGAGAACCCAAAAGCCTCAGAGGCAGCAGCTCTGTCCTACCCAAGATCTATGTACATGCTCCCAGCACTGTAGTGCCAGCATTTAAGTTCTCAGGGTCTGTGGCTAGAAGCTGGATTCACTGAATCACAGAACTGAGGCTAGAAAAGCCCTCTGACCTCATCCAGCCCAGCCCAGGACCTAACATCACCACAGTGGCCAGACCAGGTCACTAAGGGCCACATTAGGCTGTCCTTCAACAGCTCCAGGGATGGGGAGTTCATCACTGCCCCTGGGCAGTCCTTTCCAAGGGCTGGTCATCCTTTCTGTGAGGAAGGGCTTCCTAACATCCAACCTAATTCATTCCTGGGGCAGCTTCAGGCTCTGCCCTCTCATCCTGGTGCTAGTTGCCTGGGAGAAGAGCCTAACTCCCACCTGACTACAGCATCCCTTCAGGGAGTTGCCAAAAGGCAGAAGGTCCCCCCCGAGTCTCCTCCAGGCTAAACACCCCCAGCTCCCTCAGCCTCTCCTCACCAGACTTTCCCTCCAGTCCCTTCCTCAGCCTCACTGCTCCTCTGGACCCACTCCAGACCGTCAATCTCTTTCCTGAAGTGAAGGGCCGAGAACTGCACATAGTACTCAAGGGGAGACCTCACCAGTACAAAGGGAGAATTACACCCCTAGTCTGTAGCATTTTCTTAGCTTAATTTCAATAGGGCTACTTCTTGAGCAACATCACCCTGTATCTATGAAACAACTCTTTTCAGCTGGCACTAGTGTTGCCAGCTCAATTTCACTGGCAACCAGGCAGGAAACACCATTGGGTTCCAGAACAACGATGTAAGAAGGCTGTTACCATACCTTCATGACTGCTAAGTATGAAGGTGGGAATAAGCCCATAGCTTTGGCTAAGATTAAGTTGGAAACTGCCTTTTATTTCCATTTGCTGTAGAATGAGGCTGGAGCTCAGACATCTGTGTCTACCAGTGAAAACCCACTTTCCCTGGGTTGGCAAAGGAACAGACACTGTAGTGGTATGTCTCTTCTCACAGGATTCTGCTTTGTTCTGCTTCCCAGTTGCACTTCAAATGCTTTTGGGTTGGATCTATCTGTCCCCATTTTTTTCAGGTGCCCACACTGAGCAGAAGTTCAGCATGTGAGCAATTAAAAGTTAGAGATGCAACTTTAAGCTCTTCTCCCTCACCTCCTATTACAGCAAATGGAAAATCTTCACAAAGAGGAAGAAGAAAAATCCTCAAGATGTATTCAAGCACCAACACGTTTCTTAGAGCAAGGGGTCATCATAATGCAAAAATGTTCAAGAAGCAAAGGAAGAACAAAGTACCAGATGTTACTTTATTCTGATAATAGCAGCCAAAAGTCATACAATCATAGAATCCTCATGGCTGGAAGGGACCTCCAGGATCATCAAGTCCAGCCCTCATCCCAGCATCACCCCAACCCCTAGACCATGGCCTTCAGTGCTCTAGTTGTATTTTTTAAACACCTCCAGGGGTGGTGACTCCACCACTTCCCTTGGCAGCCTGTTCCAGTGCCCATCCACTCTCTCAGGAAAGAACTTCTTCCTAAGATCCAATCTAAATCTCCCTGGACACAACTTGAGGCTATTTCTTCTCATGCTATCATTGGTAATTTGGGTGAAGAAACCAGCACCAGCCTCGCTACAACCTCCTTCCCTTTCTGGACAGGCTGGAAAGTCTGTAGACATGTGACGAGATATAAGGTTTTGTGGGTGTTTCCTATGGGTTGAATGAGAAAGGTAAAGTGCTGAACAGAGGAGGGGATGACACCAGCACTAAAATAACCAATGCTTGCAGCATAAATTCTCACCTATGAAAAGTAAAATAAAACTGAATTTGCCTTTATAGACAAATTATGACTGAAGGAGATCAGACAAATCCAGCTGTGGATTTACACAGCTCAAACATTGGCCAGGCAACCGGGACAACTGGAAATTACCAGTAAGATTCTCAAAAGCGCTTCTGGTGTACACACTGGTGTTTCAGCAGTCTGCCTGCTCTCATGGTCTGGATACAAAGCAGCAATTTTACCTGGGGATGGAAGGACAAGACAAAGATTTTGCCACATCAGGTATAATAAGGCAACGTGTAAGCCAGCCTAATTTTCTTCTGAGTAGGCAGATTTTTAGGAGATGTGCCTGAAGAATTGCTGTAGAACCTCAATTAACCAGGTACTAGAGAATTTTCAATCAACGTACCTTCCTTCTCCAAGACTTCCAAAGCAAACTGCAGGGACCATTTCTAATGTGATGTTCTGCCAAAGGAAACAAAAGCCCCAGAGAACTTAAACTGAGTAAATACGAGGCTGCATAAGCCAGAGAAATAAATCAGAGGATCACCTAAAACTTGGAAAATCTCTACAAAATTAAATTGCTGATGGCTAGAAATGAGGTAGTTATGAGTCTACATTAGACTGTCTAGTAAAGGCATAGAAACTTTATCAGACAGAAGGGTTCTGTTGGCCTGAAGAACACCACAGCATTTGCAATGCTCTATCAGCAAGGCGTGTGTTTGAGGACTGAGAGGCACAGTAACATCTCTGATCAAATTTACCAGTCAGAGGGCCTTTATTAGATTCCCAATCAGAACACTGTGTGAGGGTAGGGGGATGGTGACAAAAGGAGACCATTTTGGAGCCCAAGACAGCTATGCACATCAGTAGTCTGGGGTCTGCAACCAATAAAGAGTTTGAATAAGCAGAGGCTAAAGGCTGCAACCTCTGTTTTCTAGTACCCTGCTTCCAAAGTGAGAGAGTAGCTTAGAGCTTGAGAGTAGATTTACAGCAATCTGAGATCACTGCACTGCAAAACAAGCTACCATCCTTCCAGATCTCCTCAGAATCATGTGTTTACTATTACAGAAATCACAGAATTCTTGAGGCTGGAAAAGCCCTCTGAACTCATCCAGCCCAGCCCAGGACCTAACATCACCACATCAGCCAGACTGTCCTTAAATACCTCCAGGAACAGTGTCTCAGCCACTGCCCTGGGCAGTCCATGCCAACACCATCTCTCAAAAAATTAATCAACCTGTGATCACAATCATATGAAAAAACTCTCACAACCATCTCTCATTTAATTTTCAAGCAAGACAGAAGACAACAACACTCCCCATGGATCAGTATCACTGACTGCACTGATAGAAGGGTGGAAGCAAAAACTTACTAAAGGAGAAGCATCAGGGAGCAGGAAGGGCAGGCTACTCAATCAGCCAAGGTTGATTGCAGTGCAGGCAGCATCCTCACATACCATGATTGGGATCTCACACTGTCTGAATGTAGCAGCAGAGTAGGTGCTGAACAGGCTCCACAGACACAGGGATCAGATGCAAGGGCTGCCTAGGGGTTCAACCAAAAGCAAAAATGAGGCAGAGCTAGATCTGCAGCCAGCTATGGACTCAGAACAAGAGTGAAAGCCAAGGTCTGAGCTTAAATGCAGCTCTTGGGTGAAGGTTCAAGATGAGGCTGGTCAGGGTAATTAACAGCTGGCAAGGTCTTCTGCAGCACCTGGTCTGTATCTGGAACAAGATTTTCTTAGAGTGGGTGTCCTCTGTGGAAAGAGGTCAGGTGCTGCCTAATGCTGGATACAACCAGCTCTGCCATGGCCTCACTGCTGGCTAAATCTGAGTGTGTTGTGGCAGGAAAACATATCTAAGGAAGGGCAAAACACAGCAGACAGGCAGGACCAGAAAAGGAAAAGAAGGAGATCCTGCCAAAGCAGAGCATCCTATATCAGACAGTTGGATATTGCCTGAGGGAACTGACACCTGTGTACAGCCCATACTGGAGCAGATTATTTCCTGACGAATTCCAGCTCCTAGAAAAACTGTTGTTGGAGAAGGTAGATGGAGCAGCAGAGACAAAGCTTTCTATGTGGGGTACAACCCCCTCACCTGCCCTGTACTGCTGAGGGTGCAGGGGAAAGGAAGTAGAATTGAATGAAGCTGAGCCTGTGAAAAGGAGGGGAAGGAATTTTTGCTTTGTTTTTCACTACCCAAATCTGTTTGGATTGGAATAAATTTGCAGTCATTTCCCCAGGCTGAGTCTGTGACTAACAGGTAAGCAGTCTCCCAGTGGTTATCCCCACTCATTAGATTTCCCATCTTATTTTTCTCTTCTAACCTGCTGAGAAGGAGTGGTGATTGAGCAGCTGGGTAGGCAGTTGGCTGCCAGATGCTGCTACCACAATCCCAAAACCCAACCTCCCTCTCAGATTCAACACTCTTTCCAAATTTACCAGCCCTCTTCCCCAAATGCTACAGTCAACGTAAAAAGTATGGCAAAACAGTGACTCTTTAGGGAAATGAGAATAAAATTTAATTAATTAAATAATTAGTTCCTATAATTTAATATATTAATTAGAATTAAGAATTAGAATTAATGTATTAATTAAAATTAAGCAACAGAAATAAGAGCTGTGAGCAAGCACCTCTCCAAGCAATCTGGAGTTCCAAATCCTCTTCTGCAAATGAGATACAGCTGTATGTTGGGAAAAAGGAACACAGCAAGGCTCACTGTCTTTGGAGAAATGAGAGAAAGACATCATAGTATCGTAGAATTACATGTATTTCCTGCTACTGACATAGCATGCATCTGTGTTCAGCAATCATCCATCAAAAGAACCCAGTCATTAGGAGACAAATACAACATGTTAAATCCAATACTCTGAGCATGCCTCACTGTACACTACCCATAAGGGGCAAGTTATAGAATCATCAGGGATCAGAAGGGACCTTGAAAGATCATCTAGTCCAACCCCCTGCCACAGCAGGACACCCAGACCAAGTCANTCACTGTCTTTGGAGAAATGAGAGAAAGACATCATAGTATCGTAGAATTACATGTATTTCCTGCTACTGACATAGCATGCATCTGTGTTCAGCAATCATCCATCAAAAGAACCCAGTCATTAGGAGACAAATACAACGTGTTAAATCCAATACTCTGAGCATGCCTCACTGTACACTACCCATAAGGGGCAAGTTATAGAATCATCAGGGATCAGAAGGGACCTTGAAAGATCATCTAGTCCAACCCCCTGCCACAGCAGGACACCCAGACCAAGTCACAGAACAGAACATTATGGATTGGAAATGACCTTGAAAGATCATCCAGTCCAATCCCCCTGCCACAGCAGGATCACCCAGACCAAGTCCAGGTGGGTTTCCAATGTCTCCAAAGAAGGAAACTCCACAAACCCCACGGGCAGCCCCCTCCAGTGCCCTGTCACCCTCACTGGGAAGAAGGGGAGATTGGGTCAGACACCAGGAAAAAGCTCTTTAATTTGAGGGTGAGAGATCCCTGGAACAGGCTCTCTAGAGAGGTGGTGGAGCCCCCATCCTTGGAACCATTCAAGGTCAGACTGGATGGGGCTCTGCACAATCTGGTCTAGTTCGAGATGTCCCTGGTTGTTGTAGGGGGTTGGACTAGATGGCCTTTGGAGGTCCCTTCCAACCCAACACATTCTATAGTTCTAAATGTGGGAAACTTTTGGGGAAGTCTGGGTCACAATGCAGAGGAAAATGCAATAATCAGCCCATTATGCCTTGCTGGTGATCATGAGTCTTGCTTATTCCTCTTGTAAAGTCACTGAAATGAACAGAAGCAGAGTCTGAAGCAGTGCTTAGGATTTTTCTCCCAGCTGAATGCCCCAGTGACTAGAGTAGTGCTGCTTGTATGCTCTGTCTTGATCAAAGACTCTTACACCTCCAGTCATATACCAGCCCATCTTAAGGGGGAAGGCTGAGAAAACAGCTTCTATCCAGCACTTTCTCTGCTCTGGTAGGACAGTGACAGAAGTGAAAGCTCCTCCAGGCTGTGGACACACTCTCTCAGTACGTGTTCCATCTGGTTAGGCTGGGATACCACATGTAGATGGACTGTCACACCACTCTTACCATGTTGGAAAGGACATGGCCAAACCTGCTTCTTGGGAAAAGTTCACTGTACACAGGCATGCACTGAAATCTATTTGAACCAATAGAGCTGCTGAAAATGTTAAGAATGGCTGCCCATTTTCTGAACCTTTGTTTCTTTCTGAACTTCCATTTGTTGTGGAGTCTTCTGCTCTGGAAACTTTTAAAGTTTCAAAGGATGCAGCCCTGGGTGACCTGGTCTAGGTGATCCTGCTCTGGCAGGGGGGTTAGATTCAGTGATCTCTGGAGGCTCCTTCCAACCGCTAACATTCTATGATTCTATGATTCTATTATTCTATGATTCATTACATTCAGAGGATGTTGGTGCTAAGAGAATCATGTTTGGAGGAGCAAAATTCAAAACCAACTCTATCCCATGAAACTGCCATATCAATGAGGAGCTACTTGTAGGGAAAGATGCTTCATCTCCTATCTCTGATGGGCTGTGCTTTTGAAAAGCAGTTGACCCTTATGCTCTGTGCTTCTCCAGCACTGAACTGCATGATCCTGTTCAGCTTTCATTCTGTAAGAAAGCACAGCTTTCACTTCTTCGACTGGTTTATCAACCAACCCGCTTGCAGCTTTATTCAAGTGTAGGGATGGTTTATCAGCTTTCTTGTCTGTTGTGCACTAAAATTTCTGACAGGCAGTTTCACAACGTTTACACAGTTTATACAGTTCATTAGGATTGGAAGGGACCTTCAAAGGCCATCATGTCCAACCCTTCTGCCCAAGCAGGATACAGATTACTGAAAAGTGTAACCACCTGAAAGCCTAAATCAGCTTCACAAAACATCATCCAGATGGGTCTGAAACATCTCCAGAGAATGGGACTCCACAACCTCCCTGGGCAACCCATTCCAATGTTAAATAACCCTTATGGTAAAGAAGTTCTTCCCCATATTGAGGTGAAACTTGCTGTGTTCAAACTTGCATCCATTACCCCTTGTCCTTTCTGATGCAATTGCAAAGACTCCTTTCTTCTTGACACCCAGCCCTCATGGATTTATAGACAGTAATTAAATCCCCTCATAGCCTTCTGTTGTCCAAACTGAAAAGGTCTCAGTTTTCTCAATCTCATCATAAGGCAGTTGTTCCAGACGCCAAATCATCCTCGTATCTCTGGATTGAACTCTCAACCAATTCTCTATCCCTCTTGAACTGGGGAGACCAGAACTGGACTCAGTATTCCAGGTGCAGCCTCACTACATCAGAAAAAAAGCTGTACAATATCTCCCTTTGATCTGCTAGCCACACTCCTCTTGATCCATCCCAGCACCCATCTTGGACACAAGGGCACAGCGCTTATCCATTTTTAGTTTGTTATCCACAAAATTCCCAAGATCCCTCTCCCCAGGGGTACTTTCTAGCTGCTCATTACCCAACCTGTAACAGGAGATGCATCCCCATGCATGTTATTCTTTTCCCAACTCTGCATTTATTTTTGTTAAAACCCATTCAATTCCTCTCAGCCCAGCTCTCCAGCCCATCCAAATCTTGTATAGTTGAATGGCCACTAGGCAAATCAGCCAATCCACCCAGTCTGGTATCATCAGCAAACTTGCTGAGTAGAAAGAACCTTTATTCCATCACCAATATCATTAATGAAGATATTGAACAGCATTGGACCCAGAAATGATTCCTGGAGGACACTGCTAGTTACAGGTCTCCAGCTAGACTCTGCATCATTAATCACCACTCTGTGGGCTCTGTTGTATAGTCAATTCTTAATCCAATTCACAGTCTGATTATTAATTCCATAATTCCTAAGCTTGTTTACAAGAATGTTATGGGGAACTGTATCAAAAGCCTTCCTAAGATCAAGGTAGACCACATCAACTGGTCTTCCTTCACGCACCCATTTAGTTACAAAATCATAGAAGCACTTTACAAGATTCACAGTCCTCAGTAATGAGATTACACCACATGAGCACTCACAATGAACGGTGTGCCTTCTGCATGCAGAAAATCCCAGGGTTACACAAACACTTCTCCTGTTCAAAAGAAAGAACTAACAGTGGGAACTTGGAACATTCAAAAAATGAATCACATACTTGAGCTACTAGGCCAGCATCAGTAGTTCATTAAAAGATTCTCCCCTAATTATATCCCATTGACCCAGCTTGAGAGGGTCTAACTGTGGAAAAGCCTGGACTTAGACACAGAGGAAGTCCACACTTTTAGGTCTTCTATCACCTACCACAGCAGAAGTGATTACAGTTCTGACACCGAGCAAGGTGACTCCTGTCTGCAGCATGTTCTTGATGTCAGTATAGGCGTCAGACTCACAGTCTTCCCAGTAATACCAGTCTCCTTGTGCCACTCTCCACTTTCAGCACCCACACAAGGTGTTCAGGGATCTGTGTCCCACAATACCAGCACTGCAGAAGACAGTTCAAGAAAGTACATCTAATGTGTTATTGTAGTTTGAAAATTGCCACATTTTCAGGTGTTGATTTTTGTACTTTTATACTTAAAGTGCATTTTATTTTGAAACAGTCCCATCAGACCCCTGGGACAGGTGGTTGGTGGACAGAGTCTATAAAAGGGAGTGGACTTCCTGTTTTTCTGCACTTCTTCTCCTATCTCTTGTACGGCAGAGAGCCCTCCTGGGCCAAGTGCAGCCCTTCTCCCCAGCCCCCATCCCTTCTCAGGGTAGGGACCAAGTCCTAACCACAGCTTCCCTTTTCCCTAAGGGAAGGCAGACAGAGCGAAGTCCTTGGATTGTAGCTCTGCCAATTCATTCCGGTTCCTGGGTCACCTTTGAAGATGTCAGAAGGTGGTGAGCTCTTAACCCTTTTCCTCCCTTGGATCCATAACCACCTGGAAGACAGAAGAAGAAAGAAAGGAAAGAGAGAAGCAGGTCCCTGATTCAGGCCTGCTTACCAACAAGCGTGGCCCCACGTGACCCTTACCTCTGTTCCCACCTGGGCCTCACAGCAGATGCTGTATGCTCTGACACTGAGAGTCTGGGAGAAGCCTCTGATAAGAGAGAGATCATAAAGGACCCATCTCCTAAAACTTTGGCAAACAGAAAGAGACTGGAGTTCTGAAGGGTTGGTTCCTGAATCTCAGATGCTGTTGTGGCCTGAAGATGAAACATTCCTGAGATGAGAGGAGTTAGAAGTGAGCCTGAGATGTACAGGGAAAGCTGGCATCTGCAAAAGGACTGGAAAAGGGTTCCACAAGCATCATGATGTAAGAGAGCCT
>VZRI01006990.1:0-11028 GCA_013397515.1 Upupa epops
ATCAGTGTAAAGAAAAGAAGGTTTGGCCTTCCCATAGGTTTTTCTGCATCTGATAATAATTTATTTCACATTTAAGTTCCCAGTACTGTAAACCATGGGATCATTCAGGATGGAAAAGACATTTGAGATCATCAAGTCTAACCATTCACCTGAAATTTGAGCAATGAAGGTGATGAAGGGAGGAAGCAGCTCCCTGCTGAGGAAAGGCTGAGGGAGCTGGGGCTCTTGAGGTGGGAGAAGAGGAGGCTGAGGGGGGACCTCATTCCTGTCTATAAATACGTATAGGGTGGGTGTGAGGAGGATGGAGCCAGGCTCTGCTCAAGGGCATCTGGGGACAGGACAAGGGGCACTGGGTGCCAGCTGGAACAGAGGAGGTTCCCTCTCAATCTCAGCAGGACCTTCTTCCCAGGGAGGGTCCCGGAGCACTGGCACAGGCTGCCCAGGGGGGTTGTGGTGGAGTCTCCTTCTCTGCAGACGTTCCAGCCCCCCCTGGCTGTGTTGCTCTGTGGCTATGAAATGCCCTAGCATCTTTTCCCTTGGTGTAGAGCACAGAAAAGCAAAGAAACCCCAACCCAAATAAGGATCACTTGATATTTTGCCAAGTGTTCACCTCAAAGTTAACAGCTTTACATGGAGTTAGGCAAGTGGGCTGATGAATTTACTATAATAAACATTAATTTATTGATCCCTATATTTTAAAACCTCTCTGCTTTAACAGAATCACAGACTTAGATAACAAAAGTAGCTTCTGCTTGCCGGGGCAGTGACCCATTTGATCTGAAATCAAGGAGTTGGAAACACTGTCACCTCCGCAGCAGAAATAAATCACATCCTCAGATCCCTGGTCAGTCATTCAGCTGAGGGGAACAATTGCTTCTGATGGGAAGTGAAATATCATTTTCTTCATTGTCCTCTAGATCATGGAGTTGGTGATTGAGGACATTATTTATCTCAGCCAGTACGGAGGAAGCACTAGTAATGTACAAGGCTACTGCTTGCCCCAGACCTACTGGATAATCATCCACTACAGATAAAACAGCATCATGTATCTGCACTGTGTTAGTGCAGCTGTTGTTCAAGTGTTTTCTCATGGTCACCTACCTGAATCTGAAGTTCAGGGTGGTGGGGTAAGGCTGGTTCTTACAAATATTCCTCAAATCCTGGTCTGACCCACCGTCCCTGCGGTGATCGATGCTGCCTGCCAGCATCTGTGAAACGTGGCCTAGACGAGGGGATCGAATCTCCCCTCAGTAAATTCATGGATGGCACCAAGTGGAGGGACAGTGTCAGTCTGCTGGAGGGGAGGATGCTGCTGCAGAGAGAGCTGCACAGGCTGGGTCAGTGGGCAGAGGCTACCTGGATGAGGGCGAACAGGAACAAGGGCAGGGTCCTNGGTGATGAGGAGAGGCTGAGGGAGCTGGGGGTGTTCAGCCTGGAGAAGAGGAGACTCAGGGGGGACCTTCTCCCTCTCTCTAACTCCTGAAGGGAAACTGTAGACACGTGGGGGTCAGGCTCTTCTTCCAGGCAGCCAGTGATAGGATGAGAGGGCAGGGCCTGAAGCTGCCAGGGGAGGGTTAGGTTGGATGTTAGGAAGCCCTTCCTCAGGGAAAGGGTGCTCAGAGCCTGGACTGCACTGCCCAGGGAGGTGGTGAAGTCCCCGTGTCTGGAGGTGTTGAAGGACAGCCTGGCTGTGGCCCTGAGTGCCCTGCTCTGGCTGCTGTGGTGATGCCAGGTCCTGTGCTGTGCTGGCTGAGCTCAGAGGGCTTTTCTAGCCTCAATGATTCCGCGATGCTCTGAAATGTTCATTTGCTCTCTGTTTTTCCTCCAGATCACCAATCTGACGACCCTGGTGAACGAACTGGAATCACTGGACAAAAACAACATCCTTGCAATTCGTCGACAAGTTGTGTCTCTGCAGAATCGATTGAAAGAGTGTGAAGAGAGCAGGACCAACATTACAGTGCCCCCTTCTTTCCCACCAGGTAAGCATTGCAGTGTACAGCAGCTAAGAAACAACACAACAGATGGGTAGAACAGTGAATGCAGAGATTTCCCTGTGTTAATATTAAATACAGTCATGATGTTGTAGCTTAGCTCTTGAAATAGCGAGCAGACAGCTCCTAATGCTTCATCAAGTGGTTCAAAAGGAAAATGAGGGCAGGAAACAAACTCTTTCCAGACACAGCAGCTGTTTGCACCTAGAAAAATTTGTAGTCTTTCACTTAACTGCAGTGGCAAAAGCGAATCTCTACCCCTCCTTTCATTTTAGTAGTGATTACCTTGTTTTTGGGTTGTGGGAGGTGAAGGTGTTTTCTGAGCAGCTTTGGTTTCTAATGGCTCCTGTGGAAGTCACGGGTGCTGTGGCACTTGTGCTGTAATGCTGCTGGGGCAGTGCTTGAGCAGCAGCGGATGTGCTGGAGCTGTTGGTTTGCAAGCTCCACAAGGGAGCTTTACAAGAAGATTACTTTTGCTTCACAGCTGAAAGATTCTTCTAAATCAGAAGGTCAGGAACCTTGCGGGGAGATGTTGGGCTGAGAATCACAGAAGGGTTGAGGCTGGCAAAGCCCTCTGAGCTCAGCCAGCCCAGCCCAGCACCTGGCATCACCCCATCAGCCAGACCAGGGCACTCAGGGCCACAGTCAGGCTGTCCTTCAACACCTCCAGACACGGGGACTCCACCACCTCCCTGGGCAGTCCAGTCCAGGCTCTGAGCACCCTTTCCCTGAGGAAGGGCTTCCTGACAGCCAACCTCACCCTCCCCTGGCAGCTTCAGGCCGTGCCCTCTCATCCTTGCACTGGTTGTCTGGGAGAAGAGCCTGACCCCCACCTGTCTACAGCTTCCCTTCAGGGAGTTAGAGAGAAGGAGAAGGACCCCTGGAGTCTCGTCTTCTCCAGGCTGAACACCCCCAGCTCCCTCAGCCTCTCCTCATCAGCCTTTCCCTCCAGTCCCTTCCCCATCCTCATTGCTCCTCGGGACCTGCTGCAGCCCCTCCATCTCTTTCTTGAAGTGAGGGGCCCATGGAAATAAGTGGGAGCTTTATTAGTGATCTCAGCAGAGCTGGGATTCCTTCAGGAGGAGATGCTGTGTTCTGCTGCTTCCCAGTGCTTCCCAGAGCACACTTCCTATTAAAACACCAACAGAACACGTGGTAACTACAACTGGGATAACTTTTGCCTTGAACACGTACGATCACACTGTGAGTGAATCATGTTAGAAGAAGTTTGGAGTCAGCTGCAATAGCCTGCGCCGAGCTGGTTAGGAAACCCCAGCTGAGGTGTCCCCGGGTCAGGCAGCCCACTGCTCACAGATTTGCCAAACTGTGTTGATCCTGAGTGTTTCCTATGCAAGGTGCTGCTTTTGACAAGAGTGTTGTAAGAGAGAAGGTGCTCTGTTGTGTGCAGTACCCAGGGGAAGGGTCCTGCTGACGGAGGGGTGTCCTGCTGGCAGGCAGGCAGCACAAGTTGGCACTTCGCAGCATTTCTCTGTCACATCACCTTGGGGTCAGCTTGTTCAAGTGTCTTGTTGGAAAGATGAGAGAGGCAGAGCTTCCTTTAGGGTCAGCAGCCCTTCCTCCTATGGAGATCTCCTTAAGGACTTCATGGTGCTGCAGGCAGCTTCTCTGAAAGGATGTGTGAGTGCCACCTTGTCTGGGGATCAGGCAGGAAGAAAACCTTGCATTGCAGAACCTCAAGGCCCTTCTCTGCTCCTTAAGGAAGGGCTTAACATCTTTTCAAGGCACAAAAAAGAAGCAGCAGTAACGTTTTAAAAGTATTTGAAGGGCATCTCGTTGATTTATTGAGGGTGATGGTGTGTGGAAAGAAACAGCCTCTTCCTCCTCAAGCCTTCAGCAAGCCTTTGTTTCAGTGAGAAAGTACTGAGCTCTGCACCAAGAATGCTCTGTCCTTCCATGAGTGATGGCTTTTACACCTGGGTGGTTGGCGTGGGTGTCCGTGGGCTGAGAGAACTGGGTCTGTTCAGCCTTGAGATGAGAAGACTGAGAGGGGACCTTACTGCGATGGTCCAGTCCATCAGGGGTGGCTCCCAGGAGGATGGAGACTCCCTCTGCACAAGGAGTCCTGGAGAAAGGCCAAGGGGCAATGGTTACCAGTTGCTCCAGGAGAGATTCCCACTGGATTGGAGAGGAAAGCTGTTGATGCTGAGAGCTGTCAGACAGTGGAAGGGTCTTCCCAGGGCAGGGGGGGATTGCTCAGCTGTAGCCAATGCTCAGGCTCAGCTGGATAGGGTTCTGGGCCAGCTCATTCCAACTGGATCCTGCTGTAAGGGGTTGGACTGGGTGATCCCTGAGCTCCCTTCCAACCTGCAAACCTGTGCACCTGTGAGTTATGTGACACCAAAAGGCAGATAAATTACTGAACAATTAGTAAGGTAATTCCTGGCTGTGGTGCCAGCTAGCTCAGACAACTTTGCCTGTTGCTGCATAGTGTGGGAACCACAGAGCAGAGAACAATCCAGAAGGTCAAAACCCCAGGTGGTGAGAAAGATGCATGCTGACTTCCAGAGAATGACCAGCACTGGCATCAGTGGGAGTATCATCATTGGTATCTGTGAGTTTATCTGTTTATCTCCTGCTCACAGCAACAGCAGTCTGGGTGGATGGGCATATCAGGCTCTTCTCAAGGTCATCTGGTGATAGGACAAGGGGCACTGGGTGCCAGCTGGAACAGAGGAGGGTCCCTATCAATATCAGAAGGAAGCAGGGAGGGTCCCAGAGCACTGGCACAGGCTGCCCAGGGGGGCTGTGGAGTCTCCTTCTCTGCAGACGTTCCAGCCCCGCCTGGCTGTGTTCCTGTGCCACTGGGTCTGGGGGATCCTGCTGTGGCAGGGGGACTGGACTGGAGGATCTTTCCAGGTCCCTTCCAATCCCTAAGGATTCTGTCATCATTGTGATCACCTTTACGATGAGGATGGTCTTTGAGACTAGCACAAAGGACTGGCATAACAACAGCAGAGACCTGCTGAGTCCCTAGCTGTGCAGATAACCCTGGTGTTCTGCAGGCTCGGATCAGCTGGGCCCTTGAGCACCCTGGTCTAGTGGGGGGCGTCCCTGCTCACAGCAGGGGGTTGGAACTAGATGACCTTTAAGGTCCCTTCCAACCTGCCCTGCTCTGTGAATCTATGAATCCCTGCTCATCCACGCAGGACTGTCTCCTCCTTACAGGGAGTAAATATTCTCTGGGCAGAGAACTTTGTAGACCAATTACATGTCCTGCAGACTGTGTCAGAAAACAATAGTAGGAAGAAGATGTTATTGCTTGGGGAGATAGAGTAAGTATGAGAAAGAGCTGCATTTTCTAGCTGGGCATTTTAGAGGCTCTGCATGGATGCTCACACCTAGGTCTCTGAAGCTTTCTAGCCCTCATTTACGCGTTGGAACACAATTTCCATACGTTTCTCTCTGCAAGCTTGAATGCCTTGAATTCCTGCCAAACCATTTGGCCTTGCCCTGCTTTTAGTTCATATTATATTTATAATGTTTGTATTAAACTGACTCTTTGTCCTGTTTTCACATTGCAATTTCTTTTCCCCCCTCCATCCTTTCTCTGGCATATTTTGGGTAGGCAACGTGAACTAGAGAGAGTATGGATAATCCCCAGGCTGTCTAAGACCATGAGGCTAGAGGCAAGTTTAATTAAAGCTTCTTGCTTCTCAGTGCTGTAGAACACAGCCCCCCTGACTCAGTCCCCCAAGGCTTTTGCTGCTGTACATCTCAGAGTAAGGAGGCTTGTTCTAAACCAGAGCAGAAAGAAGGCTCTGGTCCACATCTTGCTTCCTCTCTGACTGCAGAGGTGGGTGTCTGAAGGTCTGAGATGGGGCTCAGTAAATATCTGTTGCAGAGCAGTGGAGGAGAAAGGGATCTAGCCATCCTGGTGGCCAGCAGGGTGACTATGAGCCAGCAATGTGCTCTTCTGGCCAAGAGGGCCAACAACATCCTGGGGGGATCTGAAGTTCTGGGCCCTCAGGATAAGAGAGACAGGATGATGCTGGAATGGGTCCAGAGAGAACCAGTCGTGTGAGGAGAGGCTGAGGGAGCTGGGCAGGGGGAGTCTGGAGAAGAGGAGGCTGAGGGGGGACCTCCCTGCCCTCTCCAGCTCCCTGCAGGGAGGCTGTGGAGGGGTGGCTGTTGGCCTCTGCTCCTTGGTGCCTGCTGACAGCAGCAGGGGCACTGCTCTGCAGTTGAGGCAGGGGAGGGTCAGACTGGCTCTGAGGCAGAGATTCTCTGCAGCCAGAGTGGTTGGGCACTGGCAGGGCCTTCCCAGGGAGGCGGTGGAGTCCCCCTGCCTGGAGGTGTTGAAGAACCCTGTAGCCATGGTGCTTCCTGCCCTGCTCGAGTGGCAGCAGGGAGGGGGGCAGGCTGTGTCTGTCAGTCTCTCAGGGACTGAGGGGTTGTGTTGGGGTGGGGATGGTTGGACTGGGGGATCTGGGAGCTCCTTTCCAGCCAGGATTGTTCTGTGGTTCTGTGACTCAAATCATCTTTTGAGGTCCCTTCCAACCTGTCAGACTGATTCTGTGGAGAAAGCCAAGGCAGACGGTACAAAACAGCTCGCAGCCCGCCAAGTCCATAGATCCATTCCAGCTTTTCCCTGTGTCTCTGTAACAACGTGTTGTCCTTACCTCTGGCATGAGGGCTTCTCAGGCTGGTGACACCCACCGTATTAGCAGAGTTAAATCACAGCAAACTTATCTCAGAATGAAATGGTTATTAAATGCTCTAAAACCCTCTCGGTTTGTTTAGGCAGTCGTAGGAGCGACGCTTGCAGGTAGAGCCTCACCCGCCGAGCTCATCTCTGCGCGCCCTCCGATAATTTTTCATGTCATTAAGCGGCACCCGATCCCAGCGTTGGTTTAATAATTCATCCCTTGTTTCATAAATAAAAAACCCAAACCTGTGTTCAGCCGGGAGACCTTTCTTTTGTCACCAAAGAAATAATAAATGATGATTTCTTCCCCTTAAAGAGAAGCTCTCTGCTGAACACTTGTTTGGGCTTTATTTATGAAGCGATGAATTATTAACGTGCAGTTCGAAGCCCGTTCCGTTTTAATGGCATCAAAAATTGTCTGAGGTTTCTGTAAAGTTATCAGCTTGATTTTGATTTCCTTGAAAACTCCCCTGGATTTATTTATTTATTTATTTATTTAACCTAAAACCCACCCCTCGGCTCTCCTGTAGGCAGGAGGTGATCTGTCTTCGGCACAGGTTCAGAAGGATTCAGCGGTGTTTGCTTAATCTCAGCTTCCCTGCCTCCCTGTCTGAATCTGGTGGGGAAAAGGAAGGCACAAAGGAAAGCAGGCGTCACGTCGTTTTGTAAATATTAGGGTACTTGAAATACACTCGTAGGCATTACTCACCCCCCCCAAGTTTTGAACTTCTCTCTCTGCTGCTTTGAGATAGTAATAAATGATCACAGAAGCCCAGGATAATCCTGGCTGGAAAGGAGCTCCCAGAGCCCCCAGCCCAACCATCCCCACCCCAACACAACCCCTCAGTCCCTGAGAGACTGACAGACACAGCCTGACCCCCTCCCTGCTGCCACTCGAGCAGGGCGGGAAGCACCATGGCTACAGGGTTCTTCAACACCTCCAGGCAGGGGGACTCCATCACCTCCCTGGGAAGGCCCTGCCAGTGCCCAACCACTCTGGCTGCAGAGAATCTCTGCCTCAGAGCCAGTCTGACCCTCCCCTGCCTCAACTGCAGAGCAGTGCCCCTGCTGCTGTCAGCAGGCACCGAGGAGCAGAGGCCAACAGCCACCCCTCCACAGCCTCCCTGCAGGGAGCTGGAGAGGGCAGGGAGGTCCCCCCTCAGCCTCCTCTTCTCCAAACTCACCCTGCCCAGCTCCCTCAGCCTCTCCTCACACGACTGGTTCTCTCAACCCCTCCTGAGCTGGGTAGCTCTGCTCTGGACTCGTTTCAGCATCTCCA
Source organism: Upupa epops (assembly GCA_013397515.1). NCBI lineage: Eukaryota > Metazoa > Chordata > Aves > Bucerotiformes > Upupidae > Upupa > Upupa epops. The sequence goes on from VZRI01006990.1 coordinate 7,940, forward strand.
TGTCTTTCCTGTCATGAGGGTCCCAGAACTGACCCCAGTCCTCCAGATGAGGCCTCCCAAGGGCTGAGTCCGAATTGTGAGCACCTCCAAATGCTGGCATCTGTGCCAAGTGCCTAGGCCATATTACTAGCCATGCTACGTGCCATTTGCAGAGCTGCAGCCTTGCTAGTCGCTCAGCAGTGCCTGCCTTGTGTGCTATATTTGGAAATGAGGTTTCTGCTCGAGGGCCTCTTCCTTTGCAAAGCACTTAAGTGCATGCTTAAATGCTCAGCAGCTCCGAGCCAGGAATGCTGATTCGCATCAGTTCCTGGTGGAAAGAAGCAAGGCAGCGTTGAAGCGGGGTCCTGCCACCTTGCAGAAGGGCTTTGGGAGGAGATGGGGTTGTTTACACCTCACGTCAGGTTCCCTGCCGTGAGTTGGGCACTCAGTGATGCAGAGGAGCTGCTAGGCCAATACTGAACCCAAGGAGGTTGTGAATGTGGCCTGGGGATGCAGGGGTTTAGCTCAGCACAGTGATGTATAGTTTCTATAGAGCTGCTCCCCACCTTCCTCGGAGATGTTGGTAGGAGGTTGCAGGTGAATCGTGTTCCCCAAATGCAAGACAGCACAAAACTGTGAGGGGTGAGGTTGTGATGCAGTCAAAGGAGGGAAACACTTCGTCTTGAGAAAGAGATGTGGAGAGAGTTTCCCTGCCCAAACTGACCAGACACATTGGGACAGACATTACCTTCCTGCTTGGACATTCCCAGAGCTCAGACCACACGATTCCCTGTCCCAGAGACAAGTTAGAAGATTTCTCTGCACTTGTGACAGTGCATTTTCCACCAAACATCCCATTTCACAGTCTTTTTTCCATGCAGAGTACTTCAGTTTGGTCTGTCTCCACATCTGCCTCTCTCTGTGACTAGGATGCCTTTGAGAACAAGACATCCAGGCTTTGTCTGTCAGTGCTCTAGGAGTTTTCACTTCAGCTCAATAAATATTACAGAATCATAGAGTCAGAGAATCCTCCTGGCTGGAAAGGACCTCCAGGATCACCAAGCCCAGCCCTCAGCCCAACAGCTGCCCAACCCCTAGACCATGGCCTCAAGGGCTCTAGCTACTCGCCTGTTAAACCCCTCCAGGGCTGGGGACTCCACCAGCTCCCTGGGCAGCCTGGGCCAGTGCCCAGCCACTCTCTCAGCAAAGGACTTCTTTCCAAAATCCAATCTAACCCTCCCCTGATGCAGCTTGAGGCCTCCAGTCCCTTCCCCAGCCTCATTGCTCCTCTGCACCCACTCCAGCCCCTCCATCTGTTTCTTCAAGCGAGGGGCCCAGAACTGCCCCCAGGACCCAACGAGAGGCCTCCCCAGTGCCGAGTACCGGGTGAACATATGACCACAGCAGTCAGGTGTCAATAGTATCTCACTGAGCACAGGACCTCAGCTCACCGCCAGCTATGGCATCAGCGATGGAAGTCAAACTTATCTTTTGAGGTTCTAACTCCTTGCACAGGTACTGCTCACAGCGGTTCATGACCTGTAGGAAAGAGTGGCTGTTCCTAAGCTCAGCCATACAAAGTGATGTGCAGCACTTAAATAACCTAGGTGTCGAGACAAAGAAGAAAGATAAATAACACACAGAGCATTTCTTTTCTGTCCTCAAAGCTGGCAATTGCTAAGCAAAACCAGACAATGCAGAGTCTAGAGAAGAGGAGGCTGAGAGGAGACCTTAGTGCTCCCTACAGCTCCCTGAAAGCGGGTTGTAGAGAGGCTGCTGCTGGTCTCTTCTCCCGAATTCCTAATGCTAGGACAAGAGGCACTGGATGTCAGCTGGAACAGAGGAGGTTCCACATCAAGAGGAGAAGCAACTTCTCCCCAGTGAGGGTGCCAGAGCCCTGGCAGGGGCTGCCCAGGGGGGCTGTGGAGTCTCCTTCTCTGGAGAGGTTTCAAACCCTCCTGGGCTGTTCCTGTGCCCCTGGATCTCGGGGCTCCTGCTGTGGCAGGGGGATCGGACTGGATGACCTTTTGTGGTCCCTTCCAATCCCTAACACTGTGTGACTTTGTGGTCCTGAAAATGCTTTCAGAGTTGATAAATGGAAAACAGAACCATTCTGGTTCAGCTTGATGATCTTCTAGTCTATTTAGAGCTGCCTCACGTGAAAACTTGGAGTAGTATCTGTCCACACTGGGTGATCTTTTGAGGTCCTTCCTGATCCCTAATGATTCCAATGATTCCATGATTTGCCTGGCTGTGATCAGCAGTGTCTGGAGGTTTCCCTGAGGGCCTGAGGTGGAAGGTACCACACGGCTGTGACGCACAGTTTTAAAGGTGTGATTCTGCCAGCAGAGTCCTCATATGAAATGGGACTCTGGAATGACTGCTGCTGCTGCTCCTTCATTCTCCTCCGCGGTGAAAGGCACAGAAGTCAGATGCTCCTCTTTCTTTTTCCCCCATCTCTCATGCTCTCGGTTCCACTGAGGTAGAAAATTACCTAAAATGCTTCTGAAATTGTATTTTCCAAGGGATTTCCTGGAGCATCAAATGGGCAGACACAGAGATCTGTCCCTTGCCTGGAACAGTGCAGTGAGCACTTATTTGCTGCAAGTTAATCCTAAGTGAGGATGGATGTCCCCTTCTCTTCTGCACCCCGCTCCCTCAACCCCAGATAGCTGTAATAAGAGGCACTCTGTTTATTCTCACTGACTTTCTGAGTCAACTTGATAACACTTAGTGCCATCCAGTTACAGAGCCCTAGAACAACCTGGGTTGGAAAGGGCCTCCAGAGGTCCCCTCTGCAGGGAGCAGGAACATCCTCAAGTAGATCAGGTTGCCCAGAGCCTTGTCGAGCCTCCCCTTGAGTATCTCCAGGGATGGAGCCTCAGCTCCCTCCCTGGGCAACCTGTTCCAGTGTTCAACTCCTCTCCTGCTAAAGAGCTTCTTCCTAACAGCCCATTTCCATCTGCCCTTCTCGACTGTGAAACCACTGCCCCTCATCCTATCACTCCAGGCTTTTGTAAACAGCCCCTCTGCAGCCTTCTTACAGCCCACTTCAGGGACTGGAAGGTTGCTGTCAGGTACCCCTGGAGCCTTCTCTTCTCCAGACTGAA
>VZRI01006991.1:750-31202 GCA_013397515.1 Upupa epops
GTTTGGGAGATGGTTTTGTGGTTTGGGATTGGAGGGCAGACAGTTGGGTTTGATGACCTTCAAAGTCTTTCCCAACCTTGGTGATTCTGTGATGTAGCTAAGAAGCATTTGCATCAAAGAAACTTTTGAGCTTTTTCTTGTGTTTCACACAACCCTTCTACACGCAGCTTTACGTAAAAAAATATCACCTGACAAACAACGATTTGGTAGAGAAGTTCTATCGCACAGTTCATTTACTTAGAAATTGCTTCTTAGATGCAAGAAGCAATAAAATAAAAACAATGGCTACTGTCATTTTTGCACAGTAAGTCTTCCATTCTTCTCAGTTTATATTCCAAACATCATTAAATCCATATGGCCCAGGTGAGGAACAAAAATGAAAGGGCAGCCAGGTCTCAAGGGGTTTCAGACAGAATCTACCAGGCAAGAGAAAACAAAAGGGTTTACTGAATCACAAATTCACAAAAAGAAGAAAAAAAGCCCAAGCAGGTGACACAAACAAAACAGAAAGTCCATCACATGCCATCACACACATTCAGAGAACAAGAAATGGGCAAAGCATTCTGTAGTGGTCTCTGGCTTCAAGTCAGATCCCCTGGGGAGAGGGACACACGCAGCACAGTACAGCAGCAGCAGCAAGGGAGAACCACCCCTAGAACACTTCAAACCCGAATTTCCTGACGTTCTGCCAAAGGTTTGTGAGTTACAACACAGCACAGCTTCTTGCACAGACAGGTCCTTCAACCTGAAAAAGCAAACGCCCTTCCTGACTCCATACTCCCACTAACTCAAGTAGTCCCAGTGTCTTTCTCAGTGGCAAGCTATGACAAAGGCTTCTCCTCCTGCTGTTCCACAAATACAGATGGTGGTGGCCGTATGGCCTGGCCACGTGGCCAGAGCACAGTGGCAGCTGTGGCAGTAAACCAGCAGGGAACTCCCCCCTCATGCAGGGTCTGAGACTTTTGGGGCTTTTTCTCTTTAAGCTTAGCTCACCACTCTGGCATCTCCAGGCTTACGATGATCAGTGTAACTCTGAGAAGTGGAGAAGCCATCAGGGATGTGGGGGGATGTCTTTCGCCTCCCCCACAGTCTAAAACAAAACATACTATTTTTGGGAACAAAACAAAAGCAGAGGAGATACCAAACCCTGTTTTTCCTAACCTAGAACACCATACAAATGGATAATTCATCTAATTTTAAATAATGTAAAAGCTTTATAGACAAAGAGGTGTATGATATGCTCCGCCTGAATTACCTACCTTGTGCACACATTCAAGGTCAAATGGTTTTTATCATCTCTGTCATCCTTTATATCAACACTCAAGTCAAAGGCTTCTTGCTTTTGGACAGATCTGAGCCTCTGATTGGTGTGTCTCACGTTGTAGAAAACATTGAGCTGTGGATTGCAAGTAGAGACATTAGATGAGAGGACATAAAGCAAATCTGTTAGAATAGAATGTTTCTAATAGCATAACACCTGAAGAGTGCTCCTATGAGATACAACACATGGCCTTGTCTCTGACAGTTGCACATGTGAGATCCATAGGAATTATCTGAAAGCAGTACCTTCTGACTACTTTGCCCAGGAGCTGCCTTGTGTTTGCCTCAGTTATGTCCTGCTCATTGCATTGATTCTGCTGCATTGCAAACTGCAATTTTCTCCTGAACTGCAGCCTGATGGTTTGTCACGTGCAGCTACTTCCCAAGAGAGTGAAATGGGATGCATTCAGGGAAACAGAAACTTGCACCCACTGGGTTAAAAGAGACAGGCTGAACATGAAAGCAGAGCAGTGTACTTAGGGAGTTCACCTTCCTGTCACAGTGTTTACACGCTTGAAACAAATGAGTGTTCTCAAGATCAGAACAGCACAGTCCTCCTGCAGTTAAGTAGACTGATCACTGGGTTCATCTGTGCAAAGACAAAGCTGCAGTTTTCAGTTTGCCTTAAGGACAGAACTCTCACCCTTTGTGCTCAACAACTGCCAAGCTCTGCCAAGCAAGTCAAGTAGCGAAATATGGTGGAAAGTCCAGTGCAGGACAGTAACATGAATATAAAATAAGCTCATGGTCAGGCACAGTTTGAAGACTTGCCAATTCTTGTCCTGTAGACACAGATAAGATGCTCAAAACAGTGGTAAAAAAAGAGTGGTAAAACCAGAAGCCTTTAAAGAGGTCTGAACAATAAGATAGCCTGACTATCTCAATATGCTATAAAATTACTAATGCAGATAGTCAAAGCAGAAATGCTGGAGCTGGCATCGAGCAATTAATGAGCAACCTTATGTTACCAGCTGTGCCAGAAAATTACACAGTAAAAACCAACCCGGCTGTAATGCCTGAATTCTCTGAGGTAAAGAAGCAGCTGAATACCTGCAGAGTTTCTTTAAAACTGCCTTAGTATCAGGCTGGAGGATGACAAATGTGACAGAGTGGGGGTCTAGAAAACTGTAGATATCAAGTAAACTTGGTATCTGTACTAGAAAACACAGTCAAAACTACAATAAAGAGTAAAATCGCTACACAAACAAGTTAATATGACATGTTGGAGAACAGGCTGTTGCTAGAAACCCACCAGCTACCTGAGTCAAATGAAAAAAACATGGACAGTGGAGCTCTTTCTAGTATAAGCTTCCGGGATGTTACACTGGCATGGAGGTGGTTAAGAATATTACTAGCCAAAGATACTGGAACAAAATAAGCCACCAAAGGATAAAGGGCTGTTAAGAACAGGAACAGAGGATAGGAATTAATGTTCATTCATTAAAAGAATGGAGTCCTAAAAGACTCTGTGCTGGGTGACCACTCTTGAACACATCCATACATGATGTAGAAAATGGGGCCAATCTGGGTGTGACAAAACTTCCTGATTATACTACTTGTCTTGAGGTAGCAAAACACAGGATTACTGTGAAGAGTTGCAGAATGGCAAGGATTTTTACGTACATAACAACAAGTTTTGAACTGGTTACTACCAGATCTGTTTACTGCTTAAAAATGCTAAAATAGTTGAAAACCCAGCCATGAACTGTTAAGATGGAAGGCCCCAGTAGAAGTCTACAGCAATGATGACTTGCACGGGAAAGGTGTGTAAGAAACAGTGTCCTGGTTTAATTACTTTTGGGTTTTCCAGGGTCTTTAAAACGTAACAGAAAATAGAGGACAACGTTATAGTAAAGAAAAAAAAGTTCTATTAATGAAGGTCAATGGTAAAAGCAAAGCCAAAAAACCCTGCAAACCCTGAAAAACCACTGATCAACTCTAAACTGCACATAAGGTGCCAGCCAAATGGCTTCATGCCTCTGCCCTCACCCTTCCTCCTCCTGATGAAAACAGCCACTGCTGCTGCAAATGTGGCAAATGCTAATCCCACCATTCCTGCCCTTCCCTCAGCCCAGGACTGAAAGAGAGTGAGAGAAAGATGTGATGGATTATCCTTCACCAGGTCTGTGTGACAGGAGAGCAAAGTGAGACTGCTGCTCTGCGTAGAGATGGAAGCCAAAAGGAGAGAGCCCTCTGCATTTCATGGGTTATTGTAGTTATCATGGGGAGGGATCTCCAGATGTCACAGGGGCCATGTGATATCAAAGGGGTCTGAGGTCACCCCACGGCAAGCAGGTCACAGTGAACTGCAAGTTTAAACTGTGAAATTCCTTCCCACAACATGTGCTGCAGATACTGAACTGAACAAGAGCAAACCAGACAACTTCATGGAACAAATACTTTCAATGCCCACCGAAATAACTCCAGCTGAAGGTCTTGAATAATATATGATAATAGGTGGAAGAGTGTCAGGTAATACATTACATGTATTTGTCATCTTACACTCTCCTGAGCATCCATCATCACACGTGAAAACAGAACACCAGGCTAGACTGAGCTTTGCTCTCACCCAACAGTCCCTCTCACACATTCTCGCCAAATATAAAAACTAGGGGAGTAGAATCAAGAGGATAAAGAGCTTGAAAGGGCCATCAGGCCCTGGAACAGACTGCCCACGGAGGGGTTCGAATCATCATCTCTGGATGCGTTTCAAAGTCAGGAAGATCTGGACCTTAGGGACACAGTTTAGTGGTGGCTTTGGGACTGTTGGAGTCGATAGTGTAAACAGTCTTTTTTAACCTGAATGATTCTATGTCCTATCATCTATTACTGTGGGCAGTTTGCAGGATCCTTTGATTCTGTCTGTCATGGTGTTTCAAGTACAGTGTAAAAATTGCTGAGAACCTGGCCATTACACACTTTTATTCTTAGTTTTTGCATTATTGTTGTATCCTACTTCAATGAAAGGAGAATCTCTTTAATAACCAGCAGTATAACCTTGTTTCATACTGATCTGTGCCTCACTATGTTTTCCACAGGTTCCCAGGGAAGCATTTCTGACTGCTCCACATCTTTTTTTTACTCTGAGTTTTTTGTGTCAGTGCAGCCTTGCGACTGGACAAAGTGTTTCTGAAAGAAGACAGGGTGCTTTGACAGGGCTCTGGCACATGGCAGTGTCCCAAAGCTGTCAACTGTTCAGCAGTTCTTAGAAGGCCAGGCCATCAGACACAACCAACCACACGAATAGGTCCATTCATGCAGTATCTGCTTCACAGCTCTCATCAATCAGTAAAATGCTTTGCTTTAAGACATTTTGCAAAAGTGTTCTTACTAACATGTTTTACACAGCCTCTCAATTTACTGTCCTCAAGGACACCATATGTTTATCAAGAATAAACAACACTGCATACCTGGAAGAGAGCAAATCCTGTCCCCTCTGCTGTCACTGTCATCACCATTGGTTGTGCAGGGGCAATCTGAAAGAAAGATGAGTAAACCAGTATTTTCGCAGTACTTTTCATCAGCAGCCTTAATGCAAGCATTTCTTGATTTCTACAGTACCTCCTTAGTCTGAAGCAGAAAACGGTTTCCAGTATCAACTGAGAATGTTTCTGGCGTCTTCAAAGAAGAAGCTGTCACTGTTACATACATCTCTGTTTTGCTTGCAGTAGTGAGAGTTGCAAACATGCTCAAAGCTTGCAGAGCCACCACTGTGTCCTGTTGAGAGAAACAAATCCTTCTATATTAGAAGCAGCATGTGCAGTGAAGTAGCTGTGTATAGGCTGTGCTTTGAGGAGCTGGTGGTGCCTGCACTGTCCCATTTGTTAAGTCTACATGCAGCTACCTCCACACCCCTATTGGGATGCCGCTGACATGAAGAATCCCAGCACAGAAGGATGGTAACACAGGACAAGACATTAGCTACTGTGACGTGCAATCAAGACTGAGGTGGGACCCAACTGTGGAAGTTTCTCTTTCATGCAAGAAAGAGGAGAAGACCTGACACCCAAGTAGACAGAAGAGTCAGAATCATACAGCACACAGACAGTGAACATATAGCCAGTGAGGAATGATACTGCTACTTTCCAGATTTATTTAGTGACGGTGTGCTAAACCCCCAGTACTGCACAGAAGTTATTCAGGATTCACTGATGACTGAAGCGAGTGCTATGGGTCTGCAAAACTACTAAAAATTATTAAAGATAAAAGAAGCCCATATAAGTTTTTGCCAGACTCCTGTCAATGAATTCAAAGGGGATCAGCCCAGTTTTGGTACTCTATGTTTGATCAAAAGCTTCTGTGCAATTGTTTAACCACTGCAGATCATGCTTGTAAACACATAATCATATATATGCAAACATATAAAAAACTTATTCCTTTATTTATCTTTGTGTGTGCCTGCAGGCTTAGCTTTTTGCATTTTGAACACAGGAGGCAGTTTTTAAATGCCTGGTCCAGCACAGTTTAGCCAATGAGAATTTTAATATTCACTATTTTCTGGTAAAAGACAGAGTAATCACTTACATGCCTCTAGCACTTGTCATGGATTTTTGTGATACATGTAGCTCATTTTGCACCTCTTTTTAACCCCTGACATGATGACACTGGCGCTGCAGCTTGGCATACAGAGATGTTTTACTCATTCTTAGTTCACTCCCAGTAAAAAACATCTAATGTAACAGAAGCTCATTAACTGTGGCATGGTGACTGTGCCATACCTTAGGGTGCCAGCATGTCCTGACTATTGACTCTAAATGATTAAAAACCACTATCCTGCCTTTTCTTCTGAAATGATCTGCTTTACTGATTTCTTCAAATCTGGAACGATCATCTGATAAGCAATAGTGCCAAAACTGCTGGTACACTGAACCACTCCAGTGCTCCAAGTGGCTACAGGATCATTTAAGTCTGGAGTAAGTGGCAGCCCTTTTCAGTAGGAGGCCGACATAAAAATCACAGTTTCACAGACTTGTAGAACAGCCCAGGTCTGAAGGGACCTCATGGTGGTCCAACCTTTCATGGGAAAGGAATTTAGATGAGATTATCTGACAGCCTGTCCAACTGCACCATGAAAACCTTCAGTTTATGTCAGTTTCTTTCACACTGAAGTGAATGCAACTACAATGCCCTGTTGCACCTATACCTAAGGATAAATAAGGTCTTACTGGCAAAATCAACTGTAATCATCTGAAAGCAGAAACATGCCTGTCCTTTCTTAAGCTGTGGAAACCAAGGAATACCTTGAAGTGCTTTTTCCAATTCCTTAGGATAACATTTTTCACATTTATGTTCCTTGCTCTAAATTCAGAGAGAATTCAAGACATCTGTAAACACTTTCTGCCATTGCTGAAGGTGACTTCAGCGCACTTCCACATTAGGGGCTCAAATGACTCTCAAGAGACACACAGGTGAAAAACAAGAGAGCAAAAGAATGACCTACAGAGAAGACAAATGTTGCCCCTGGCATCCTTTAGAGTCAAAGGCATACCCAAGGCTTTCTCCAGCAAACACTGGCAGCTGAAGCACAAGGTGCATGGCTCAGTATGTCAGCACTGCGATCAACACACAACCTGAACATTTGAGTCACAGACTGCTCCTGCCTAGCAGCACAGGCTTTGCAGAATGTGCTACTCTTTCCTACCAATTAAACCCACACACAAATATATGCTAATTTTTGTATGAATTGTATTCCTGTATACATAATGGTCACTCTTTGTTTTTCTTTAATATACCTAGAGCTCATTTATAAAGAATAACAAAATGCCTTGAGACAAGATATTACCTGAGTAGAGGAAAATCCCCCAAGGTGGTTTCTCTGACGAATTAACCATTTCATAATAGGGATCCCCTCTGCTAATCTGTCTTGATGACAGTGTGAGAGCAGAGCATATGCTGCAAGTTCAATATCAACGGCCCATGGCTGCCATGAATCAGAAGTTTCAGAAGTAGGTGTTACCCAGAAATGAAACTCTCCTGCAAAAGAAACTAATAATAAGCTCCAATTCACAGTCTGAGTTCTCTGTACTTCTGGGAAAGACTGAATGCTTGCAAAGGTTCTTTAAAATTCTGTTAATGTTTAGGTGTGTATCCTGAAAAGGAATGAATTAAGTACTTCATCATCAGTGGCTGAATCGAGATACAAAAAAAAGCTGAAGTCTAAATAGTCACTCCCATTAATTCCAGTGAACTTCACACTGAGACTTTTGCAGTCAGCCCAAAGTAATCACATAAAGGAACCCTTGTTGAAAGTCTACCTTGCTGCTGGTGTCCTCCTTTCTCTTCAGGATGGCATGGCTCCTTACTATGTTCATTTTTGAGTTAAGCCTTCCAAAATAGTACTTTATCCCTTCTCAAAAGGGACTGTCTGAAAGGCCTAACTTAGTAGGCACAGAGGGACACTCAAGAGGCTCTGTTTCTAGGCTACAACATTAATTCCTTCTGATTTTTTAAGAGGAGAGTTATTATTTTGAGACAAACCCTTCCATTTCTTATACTCTATGTGATCTGCTCTTCTGTCCAAACAAGGAACAAGATTCAGTCATGCTCAACTTAGAAGGAGTTAAACATAACGAGAGGATGGGTCTCTACAGAAAACACAGCAGAGCTCTGTACTGTCTTACAGAAAGTCCAACCCATCAACTCTTCATTACAACACTGATTTCAATTAGCTGCCCCCCAGCACCCTCCTCATCTACCCAAGCCACTTAGGGATCAGGCTGATTTTACAGCACACATAACACGGACAAACTGACAAGTAACATTCTTCAACAGCATCACGGTATTTCCACCAGTACCATGGTAATTCAGACTGAAAGGTCTAGCTTTGCTGTGAGTTGTCATTCCTTCAGGGACACTTTTCATTAAGTGTGCCTTGGAAGTTCTCTGCTCATTCTCTCTGTCGCACTCACAACAGATTTGAATTCAGAAGGGTTCTCTTCACCTCTAATTCTATGTGCCACTGGAAATGCATGATAGGTATTTGTACATTTGACAAAAAATCATCTATACAGCTATACAAGATACTTGTGCAATACCTTGGTGTTCTGCTCTCTGGTTCAGCATAGTCAGTGCTTCCTTTGCCGTTGTACTTTTTGCGCGAGACAATGCATAGGTCACGAGTGCCAAAGTGTAATTATCTGAAATGCCACCTTCGAATTCATCTTCTAGAAAGTTTGTAGCACTCTTGATGGCATAAGCATGCTGAAACAAAGACCATATTGAAGAACATAGAATGAAATATCAGAATTTACAAGAAAAATGTGTGCAGAAACAGAAACATTATTACAATTCCCAAACAACAACCAAAAAATAGTAGGATCTCTTTCAAGAGTCACAGGCACAAACCGTAAAAGCAAGCTTTTTAATCTGGAGCTGCCCTTTATGAAAGAGTAATCTCAAAACAATCAACTGGAGCGACTTAACATCTCTAATTTCTTTACAAGCTCTTGGTCTTGATGAGAACATCCTTGTTAAAAGCAACAGCATTTAGATGTTGCTAAGGCACACAGAATTGAAAAGCCTAACAGCACAACTTTGCACCGACTTGGGTAGATAATGGAAGTTTCAAAAAATGGAAGTTTTCAAACAGTGTTGTCTCTTCAGAGGTCCCTCTGTTATCATGTCTACGTACCAAGCATTTACCCCCTACTATAACGATTTATGAAGTGTTTCAGTAGCTACAAAGTCTAGTTATGAATTCCAATACCTGTTTATCAGGGAACTCTATGAGGGATGACATGATGTAAGCTGTGAGAGTGACTGGGTTACGGGTACCCCCTCGAAGATCACTGTTTAACACCTTCCCGGGCTCACGGAATTCTCCATTTAATTTCTGATGCCTGATGATCCATTTAGCTGTATCCATGAGTACATCTTGGTCAATATCTATGAATGGCCGAGCTTGAAGGAAACATCTTAATACAAAAGCTGATAGCCTTGGGGAAAAGATTAATCAAACATGACAAATTCAGCAACATGTTACAGTTTCTGTTTTTTAAGATGGTGCAAGAATACTGTGACACGTAAGGTGTCCTACATACATCTCCCAAGCACAGTGGAAAACAGGTACCTCACTAAGTGCTGGAACTTGCCTTTTTTATCTAACTAGCTTCCACTAGATAGCTTCTCAGGGTGAAACTCCACATTGAAAAGGCTTTTATTCAGCTCTGTTTACAGCCTCCAAATAGGGAGGTGTGACAAATTTTTACTGCCAGTAAGTCTGTTCATGCCCTAGGAAATGTCTTGGTCAGCATTCAGACTCTACATGGAGACAACTGAAAATCTATTTGAAGCAGTGATGATCACATAGCCCTAAATGATTACATACAATTGCAAAAATAAGTCACTTTATTATTATTCATCATTCCTTTGAGAGCAACAGAAAAGCTTTCAGACCAACCTATTCTCCTGGCTATAACGATTCACCATTCAATGTTTGCAGAATTAAAAACTCTGCCCTCGTACCGGCTTTGATAGCGTATTACTGAGCTGAATGACCTCAAGAATGGCCTAAACAATAATGAAAACAAGAAGGCAAATACAGCTGGAAATTTTTACCAGCCCCACAAAAAAACTTTAGTTGCAGGGAAAGTATCTAAAATTCAACAGTGAATCTGGCAGAACTACTCACCATGTGCTCCCAGAAGGATCTGCATTTCCAAAAGCACTAAAAGAGCCATCTTCCCTCTGGAAAAGCAGCTGTCTTTGGTAGCCTGAAATGGAAAAGCAGAGGCAGGTATTGAACACTTCCCTCTCATGAGGGTTTCAGTACAAACTGTACACTGAGGTGAAGAGAAGCACTGTCGAAGACGGAGAAGGGCAGAATCATGTTGCATAATAACAACCCACAAAACCACACTGAAGATGATGAGCCATGAAAGGCCACAGTTACAGAAAAGATGTCTACAAAAGCAGAAGCAGAAGCTCCTGCTCCTGCTTATTTTCCACCCAAATGAGACAGGGTAGTGCAGAGGGCCACATTTCCCCCATATAACTTGATGGCTCCAGGAGCAGAGCTGAGCAGAGCAGCTGTTATAGGTCAGTACTTCATCACTTTGGGGAGCTGGAGTTTCACTCATACAGAAATGATCCATCTTTCCAGCAGAAGGAAGAACAGATAAAAACTAGTTTGTAACTAGATGGCCATGGGTTGAGCAAAGCTACAAATGCCGTTGAAAAACAAACCCTTTCAGTGCCTCACTTGTTCCAAGTCACAGGACTAGCTGTCAGAAAAAGTGTGCTGGAAGAGGCTGCTCTGAAACATGTGAAAAGTTTTGAAAGACTGAAAATCCTGAAATCCCAAGAAGGACACATTCAAAATGTATCTGAAGAGTCTTCAGTATCCCAAACTTGTGTAGCTTTCTCCTGACGGCTGAACATCTGTAATAAAAGGGCCCCAAGTGCTCACTAGCTGCTCGTGGCCACCAGCACCATCTTTACCCAATTTCATTAATGCTAGAAAGTGGAAAGGCTAGGAAAAGATCCTGCTAGGATCCTATTAAGAGGATGTACACTAGTACTCTCAGAGGACTGGCTACAACCCAAGAGATGTAGGGGGTTCACTGAGCAAGGCCGAAAGAAATTGAAATCAGGATGTAAAAGACTTCAGAAATCTGTTGAAAGCCCAGACACATTTCAGACAGCTTGCTGCTCACACTCGTTGCTTGATTTGGATCCAGCACCACAGTTTTCAAAACATCCAGAATTGTTTTTCATTCTGGAAGACAAGATGTCAGGATGGGATCCGTCATTCCAACAACTGATGGAATTTTTTTAAAAGGCAATTTTTCCTTTGCTTTGCCTTCTTTCAAGATAAATAAAGAAACACCATAGAGCAGTGTCTGCTACTATGCAATCCTTCCTTGCAAGCATTTAGCCCTGAAACTGATCACATTTACTTCAGATTATGAGGTCTGAAGTCCACCTTCACACTTGAAAAAATGACATGAAATAAATCTGTTTTAAATTAAATTTCTTGATAAACCTTTCAAAAACGAAGCTTACGAAAGTTGCGTCTCAAACTAAAGATTACTTTCAACTTTGTTATTACTTTTTAAAAAAATATGTGCAACAACTGAAACAAATTGTCAAAATAAAGCAAAAAGAGATGGTGATTTTAGACTGTGGTTCTTTTCTTCAGCATGCTTACTATTGGGCTACTATAGTATTAAAAGAAAGTACTTAGATTCAAAACCTGAGGAACAAGTTAAGTAGCACAGTGCTTTGTACACAGGTGATGTTCAATCTTATGAATTTCACTTGCTTTGAAATAATTTTAAAAACCTGGTTACTGGAAAACTTTCCAAAATTACTGTAGCAAGACTGAAGTTTCAAAGAGTGACAGGCTGCTTACAAAGCTCACAGTGCCTGCTTATATAACATATCTCTGCCCCTGCGTCTTACTTGTCAACTAAGCCACGTAGTGGGAAGGGCTGAAATGAACTAAGTTATGAACACTGGTCAGAAAGTTGGGAACTTGCTGAAAATAAAATTTACGCTGAGCTGTCTTTTCCCAGGGAAATGTCAATAACTTAAAGGCAAAAACCAAATCAAATACTTAGAGAGAGTAAAGCAAATCTGGAAATGTCATGGTGCTGTGCCTCAGGAGAGGTGCTGCTTGAACGAGGACGGTCTCACTCCTCTGTGTGAAGCAGACTATTGGCACATAGTTTGACTTGTGGCAAACAGATACTGCTCCAATAGCAGAGCACAACTATGTCCTCCACAATTTGTGATGCCCCAGGGTATTTCCTATTGAAGACAACCAACCACGTCCAACTAAAATTTTCCAGCTTTTGACATCCAGCAGAGAGTTCATTTCTGTGAAAAACCTGGGTAGGCAAAAGCCACTCTTTGATCTCTACAACCATGCAGCACGATGGGGACGGTGTCACTGCAGACAGACATGCACTGAATCACGATCGTTTAAGTTGGGAAACACCTCTAAGCTAATCCAGTCCAACCAGCTGTCCCAAGGCTGCTGCTAAACCTGGTCCCTAAGCTACAGATCTCTGTGAATTTGAAACACTTCCAGGGATGGCGATTCAACTCCCTCCCGCGCAGCCTGTTCCAAGGCCTCCTGCACCTGGGTCAGAACAATCCTCACTATCAATACAGGCTGGGAGAGGAGGTGATAGAAAGCAGTCCTGAGGGAAACAACTTGGGGTGCTGGTGGATGAGAATCTGGCCATGAGCAGATTGAAGGGGTGATCCATGGTGACCCTATGTAACTGCTTTTAGAGCTCTTTGTTAGTGAAATCCTAGTAAGCTATTTACCTTTGTCGGAGAAACTGCTTCTAGCACACCACTAAATAAGGAATCCTGTTTGGGGAAAACTGCGACAAGACAAAGCAAGACGTGCATTCCTAGATAAGGGGGAGACTAAGACAGGAATGTGCTGGTGGAGGGAAGGTTCAAAAACAGCTCACTGAAAGCAACTATGGAGTCTGTGCAGGACAACCAGGTTGAAAGTTTATAGTGACAGAGGTTAATTACATCATCACCTAGACCCCTGCAGACCCTTACCACAATAAACTGCACAAGCCCAGATGGCAGGAGACCTGATTTACATCAAGAGCTGGAAAGCAGTGTCAGGCTTATGAATATTATGTGCAATTGTAGCCCAGGCGGGCAATAGCATCCTGGGCTACATCAGAAGTGTGGTCAACAGATCAAGACAAGGGATTCTGCCCCTGTGCTCTGCCCTGGTGAGACCTCACGTAGAGTCCTGTGTCCAGCTCTGGAGCTCCCAATACAGGAAGCACATAGACATGATGGAGCAGGTCCAGAGGAGGTCACCAAAATGACCAGGGGCTGGAGCCCCTCTGCTATGAGGACAGGCTGAGGGATCTGAGGTTGTTCAGCCTGGGGAAGAGAAAGCTCCAGGGGGACCTGATAGCCACATTCCAGTCCCTGAAGGGGGCTACACGAAGGCAGCAGAAGGACTGTTTATGAAGGCCTGCAGTGGTAGGAAGAGGAGCAGTGGTTTAACATCAGAGAAGGGCAGATTGAAATGGGCTGTTAGGAAGAAGTTCCTTAGCAGGAGGGGGTTGAACACTGGAACAGGTTCCCCAGGGAGGTAGCTGAGGCCCCATTCCTGGATATCTTCAACGTGAGACTGGATAAGGCTCTGGGCAACCTGATGTAGTTGAGGATGTCCCTGCTCCCTGCAGCGGGGTTGGACTGGATGACTTTTGGAAGTTGTTTCCAGCCCGGGCCATTCTAGGATTCTGTGACCCTACATTTTTCCTAATCTGCAACCTACACTTTCCCTGGTGCAACTTGAGGCCATTTCCTCTTGTCCTATCACTTGTTACTTGCAAAAAGAGACCAACCAGCACCTCTCTGCAACCTACTACTTTCAGGTAGCTTTAGAGAGCAGCAAATTCTCCCCTTTGCCTGTTTTTCTTCAGACTACATAATCCCAGCTGCTTCAGCCACTCCGCGTGGAATGTTTCACTCTGCCCACTTACAAATTTGCAATCTTGGCGCCTTAAGCAGAGGTCAAAAATGCTTGTTCACACATGGTTCTATCAAAGGAGAAATAACATTGGAAATCTACATGAACTGCCTTTTAAAATGCATTTTTAATCTTAAAAAATGTAACTGTATAAAACCAGAAGTTATTTTCTAAGAAAATTTCCCCCCCAAATAATTTGCTCTTTAATTCTGTCATCCCAGGAAAGGAAAAGAAAGAGGTTGACTTTTCTCCCAGTTCTCACAACACCAACAGAGCAGAATGTCAAACACCGAATGCAGAGTCCTATGTATCTTTTTAGTTGTAAGAGTTCTTAGAAATCTAACTTAATTCTTTTAGGCATACAGACCTTTTCTCATAAATGATACAGCCTTTGATCTAATATCCTCTCTCAGTTGCCTTGTTTTAGTTAGGTATTGCAACACATAAACATTTGGAGCAAAATTAATCATATTCTGTTCACCACAGCCATATGGCATCTTGATCAATGACGACAAACCGTTGATTGAAGGCCCCAGCAAATCACCTGAAAGACAAAACTTAATGACAATCAAGTTTATAGCAAATAAATGCATACCTTACGGATAAAGAATGGTATCATCTACACTGGGAGAAAATATGATACATTAGGAATGTTTATGTTAAACACCACAGGCAGAAAAGGTACTTCATCTTCTCTTCATCTTTCTGCCCACTGACCCATCTCTCCGTGAATCTTTTCAACTAGAGAGTCTTCTCAAACAGCCACCATTAAAAGAAATAAAATACAAAACACTTAATCCAGGAAAATGTTTCTGTAATGGTACATATCTGAAACTTCCTGTATTTCTTCTACCACCCACAGTTACCAAAGCCTAGGTGTCACAAGAAATACCAATCAATCAAGTTACAGGTTTTGTTCTGCAGACAAGCAAAGTTAAGACAGGATGCTATAAAACACTACAAGACCTTCCTCATTCAAATCTGACTCCCTGTCTAACTCTCAAAATGAAGAGTCAATACCATAATATCATAAACTAAAATAATCAAAGGAACAACACACTCCATCCATAATGTGTTCTTATACTTGCTCTAATGCACGATGGCAAAATACTTTGACTTAATGATTCAACCTGCTGATACAGCAATGAAATAAAAATAGGGATTTACACAGTTCCCTGAAAACCTATGAAGCAAAAAGCATACTGGGCAAAATCTGGTTAGGGTCCTTCGGCAGGGGCTTCTAAGAGACACTCTGCCAAAACTTGAAAGGGTAGCTTGAGGTTATAATACAACAGTTGCTCTGCTCCACTTGCCATACTTAACTCCTTCTAGTTACTACTGCCAACTGATCCGTTCTTAAAGAACAACCTACGCCTGCAGTGAGAAGATGCCAGCAGCTGGATTATGGACACATATATTTCAGATACCGAGTTCAACAAAACTGGTAGAAGTATTTTCTTTTAACGACATACATATAGATATAGCTGACCAGTAAACAACAGAGGTGGAAACAGAACAAAATAACCCTTACCAACAGCAGTGACTTGCACTCTCTCACTGCCACTTACAACATCGGAAGGAAAGATGAAATCCAGAGTTTCTGATACTGCTTGTAGTTTATTCCCAGTCAAATCCAAAAGAACTGTCTGAGAATACGTCTGTTCCAATCCTTCAGCCTATCAAAATAAAGAGAGGACTATTGCAGTCTCCAACAGTTTCCTACTTTTAGGACAGAACTGATGTGCTTACTGTACTGAGGAATCTAAAACACTGTCAGGTACTTTGTGCCGCTTGCTTAGCAGCACCCTAAGCTCATCTCATCTAGACCCTAAGCTATTGGCCCATCCAAACTGAAACAAAATGTTTTTCATTTAAAGACCCAGCTCCGTCACCTTCTTCTTGAGACTATTTGTTAATTACAAAACCACAAATGCAAAGTAAATGAGAGCATCTCTGATTCCAACAAGCTGTGTGTCTGAGCACATGACAGGGCCAGAGGTGATACCTTTTTTGCTGTCTGCAATCCTCCAGCCTGGCACATAAGGAGGATTTAAAATGAAGTTAGGTGCATGACCATAAAGGTTTCATTTCCACACACATGCAAAATCCCCTCAGAAAAACTGACTCTGAAGCAGAGAAATAAATGGGTTTCTTTCCTCAGCCCAGTCTAACAGGCTTTTCTTTGCTTCTGCACAACAACTGAACTTTAGCAGAAAAGGCAGTACGTAGCTCTAACTGAAAGCAGCTCACAGCTCAGAACAGTGGTTTTAATGGTATGAAGACAGGCTATGAGAGCTGAGACTGTTCAGCCTGAGCAGAGAAGGCTCAATGGGATGTTATCAATGTGTATGAACACATGAACTGAGGGTATGAAGATGGAGACAGGCCCTTCCTAGTGGTCAATAGCAGTATAGAAGGTAACGCACACAATTTGAAAGAAAGGAATTTCCCTTTAAATGTAAAAAACTTGCTTTTTAAACTGTGTGTTCAAACACTGGAATAAGCTTTCCATAGAAGCTATGAAGGATGTTCATGGGGATATTAGAAACCTAACTGGTTCTGAGCTGCAGCTGATCCTGCTCTGAGCAGGAAGGTTGGAAACCTTCCTTCAAAACTCAACTGCTCTCTGGTTCTATGATCTTAAGCATTTACTTTAGGATGGTACGAACAAATGTCCACAACCTTCCACTGAAATGGGCCTAGCATGAACCAGACTTAGATGTCCAAAGACAGGCAAGCCCTATCAGTTCCTATTTTATCAGAAGGTCTGACCTCTACATTTCCACCACTAGCAACACACAGAGATGTTAATATAAAATAGACTCTGAACTGAAGCCAGGTGAGGGGTGACATAGATTGCACCCATCCACAACAGTTACCTGGTCCACTCTTCACAGATTATTAAGATAACTGTAGCACCTAGGTTTCACTGATGCATATGTTTCACCTTGATTTGAGCAGCATTTAACAGACTGCTGTAGAACAGATCTACGTATTCATTCCTGGAAAGGGTTCTAAAGAAGTTTAACAGAGAAATTCTTTTCAAAGAAGTGTTTTTCTACTCAAGGTCGCCTGATCCCAAACCAGTCTTACAGAGCAAGAGACAGGCAAGTAAACTGGTTTGCCTTTCTCCTGCACTTTATTTTAGACAACAATTTGTTCCAGGAACAAGCCAAGCTGCAGACAGTTTACCTTTACTAAAACTTTCTGGATGACAGCATCAGAAGCAGCAGATGATATTGCTGTGACTTTGATAGGAATCTGTCCCAGCTCTTTCAGCCTGATTGGGAATTGAACAGTTTTTCCATCTTCACTTGGCACAGATACAGACTGCTGATTTTCTGTAGCATTTATTTCATTAGTGGTTAAGATGATTTCAAAAGCATCACTCATATCCAGGATCACCATAACCTGTAAATACAGCAACACTTGCAATGCAAACTGTTAATTTTTACAAACTGTTTTCATAAGCTGACACCTTTATTGTCTCTAACTGGCTTTGTGGTCTGCACACTGAAGAAAACACTACAGTTCTCATAAGAGAAAGACAGGGTCTTCACAAACAATGAAAACTATGCGGTGTCTAGTAACATTCAAGTCAAAGAGAATGTTATTATACCTCGGCGTCCTCTTTCAAGTAATTAAAGATGTTAACTTCCAAAATGAACTCCTCTCCTCTGACGACTGAGTATGGAAGGTTCAGAAAAATGAAAAAAGGTTGAAAAGCTTTTAGCTGCAAAATAAAATGAGAAAGCCTACAATTATACAGTAGCCAGAAAATTACTAAACAACTTGTCTTCTGATGAGGTTCACATTCAGAAACAAGAGTATCCTTACTTGTGCTCTACAGTTAATGGAACACTGCAGGGCTGTGGCGGAAGCCAAAGACACTTCTGGTCATTAACAACTTTGTGCAAACCCAGCAGCACCATTCAAATAGAAGCTGCTGAAAGCTTTGACAATGCAAACTTCCAACAGAAGCACCCAAATTAGGACTAAGAGTCTATCATCTAACAAGTCTGGAAGCTGTGCTCTGTCCTGAGATCTCATGAGGTAACGGTGACCTGCTTAGAGGGCACAAGTAACGGGTGATTAAGAATCTGTCAGTTGTCCCATCTCCATGTCAAATTACAGAAACACCCTGGAATACCTAATCACTACCTCTCTCAGATTCTGAAATCCAGTGACATCTGAGATTGATGTGTTATTTTCTAAGATTAATCTTTAAAATTAATCTCCAAGATTAAGTCTTTAGTTGTATTTTCTTAATTAAAAGAAAACTGCTGAAATACACCAGCAAGCAGTTACCTTTATCTGTGAACAGAGGTTTTTGGATGGAGTTTTAACTTTAAGAAGTTGACAGTAAGATCAAAGTTGACAAGGCAGATCAAAATTACCCAGCTTATGGACATCTGCACAATAAGAATGGCTAAAACGTGATATCTTTTATCACTGAAGTGTCATCAAAAATTCTTTTAATTTGGTTTTCATTTAATAAAATTCTTACAAGTAATGCAAGTTTCAGATCCAAAACCTCCTCAGTCTTTTTTTATAGCTAGTAAATATAACATTTTCTTTTTTAAACTTCAGAAAGTAGTTTGCTAAAGCCGCCAGTGCCTAAAACTTGTTTAGATACTGAACATTAGAGCAGTTCTTATGGGGCATTTTTTTTATCTCTTAGTCTAGTTTCCCTACATAGGAATACCTGTTTTCCCTACGGTTTTTGGTTTGTTTTTTCCTAAAACTCCTGCAGCACTAAAGTTTTCCATGCAGGAATGTTCCAACATAATGCAATAAAAGAGGACAGGGTGAAACTACCAACACTGTGCAGTAGAAGTCAGATAAAAATGAGATGCAAAGCAGTAAATGACATTAAGGATATAGCTATTGTTTCTTTATTTCATCATTACAGTCTTCATGGGTTTCTTTTATTTGCCTCTCAGTATGGTACTGATTCCATGTTTCAGCCACACAGAACTCTAAGTGTAATCTAAACATCCCAGTGATGGTAAAGTACTGAACAGTGCATGTGGGTGAACAGAGTTAAACAATAACCTCAACATCTGTTCTACTGGCAGCCTTCTCAAATTTGAGGATAAGAGGACAAGTATATATTTTTCATAGTTAGAATTAGAAAACTGTTCCTCTTTCTGCCTCCTCTCTGATGAGCCAAGTGAAAGAAATTAGAGTCCTTGTTCCAGTCTCAAAGGAGCTTTAGCCAAAAAACCCAGATTGGGGTCCAAATTCTGCACTGGAATTATGATCAGGATATTCAAGTATACATGCTCTGCCTCTGGTTTGGCAGCCAGCTATTAACTATAGATCTCAGATGGGATCTCAGATGTTGACCCTCCCTAAGAATCTGAGGGCAAGAGATCTTAAATGGGTAAGTCTGCCTTCAAGCTGTGCTTGCACTGGACCTGGAAGCAGCCTGGAAATCTATGCTCCACTCTGCATGGTTTCATGTTTCCTACCTCAGGCACTTCAGCAAGTTATCTCAGTTCAGAACACAGCTTCTGTAAGATTTCTTCATGAATGTAAGATACTTCATGAATGGAAGGTCAGAGGATAAAATACTAGCTAAAGGACACTTCAAACAGTAATTCCTAACTTAAACTGGCTAAGCAAATCTAACTAGCTGTTTCCACAAACACAGAGCCTAGGGAAACTGCACCTGTACATTGGGAATCTGAGGCTAGAGAACTAACCTGAGGAGTGCTGAATTTAGCTTAAATGAGTAAACATCTCAAACACAAGAGGAAGTGTGTGAGCACAAGAAGAGCCTCAGAAGACAGGAACTCGGCAGCAAGAAGCATCTCATTGCATGCCAGCTCCCAGTGTCCAATCTGCTCCTCAAAGTAAGTCACCCATAAAGTACTACCTGTGTTCAGTTCAAGACTGGTTTTGACAGAGAAAGGAAAGTGAGTCAGAATTTCATTCTTAAGCAATTCACCCTTTGTCCCTTCTGGGGTAAGTGTTAGCGGAGCAGCATGGTGGCATAACCTTTCCAGCACACAGCGTGCCTCTCACCACAGCCACCTTTTCCAAGCTAGTCCAAGCAAACCTCTGTGCACACACTATCAGCTCATGGATTGCCTCTCTTGGCAGAGCCAAGAAAACATGAAAGCACACTGTCCTCAGTCCTCAGACAGTCATTTCCCACTTCAAGATCCTGAAGTGGACACATCCTGAAAGTGCTCCAACAGGAACAGGCACCCAAGTATTGCTGTAATGTCTGAGATATTTATATTTATACAAGCAGGATAGGGAAGCTGACACAGCATCACACACGTCTTCAGGGATGCTGTTTTCTTTACAGTGTGAATACACATGGCCTCTCAATCACTTTCTCAGCATAAGGAGACAGCTTCTATTAGAACTAAAATACAAGTTCCAGTAACAGTCTACAGGGTAAACAGAATTTAAAGGAGAATTGTCTAGCGTCACGGTACCTCCACTGGAGCAGATGTCACACCAAGCCCAGTGTTTTCAGACATCACAAAAGCATTGGCTAACCAGGTGGTGATGCTATCAGGCACAGTGACTTCAATTGTAGTGTCTGTCTCAGATCTGACGGTAGAAGGGGAAAACAAGCTTTCAAAAACATCCATTTACAGACAGCAGTAAGTTGACATGAATGTTTAAACTGCATCAGAAGTTAAGTCCAAACTCTTAGCAGGATAAGCTGCTCATTATCACTTTTACTAATCATGCTGCAGACTTGTGATGGCATCAAAATAAGTTTTAAAAATATGCATTATTTTAAATTACATGAGCTGAAGGTAATGACATTGAATCATTTTACATAGAATCATAGAATCCTTAGGGATCAGAAGGGACCTCGAAAGACCACCTAGTCCAATCCCCCTGCCACAGCAGGATCACCCAGACCAAGTTGCACAGGAACACAGTCAGGTAGGTCTTGAATGTCTCTAGAGAAGGAGACTCCACAACTCCCCCTGGACAGCCTGGTCCAGTGCTCTGTTACCCTCACTGTGAAGAAGTTCCTTCTGATATTTATATGGAACCTCCTCTGTTCCAGCTTGCACCCATTGCCCCTTGTCCTATCATCAGATGACCTTGAGAAGAGCCTGGCTCCATCCTCCCGACACCCACCCCTCACATATTTATAGACATGAATGAGGTCGTGTTATCAATTTCTACAGATCCTGTAAAATAATCCCAGATAATGACTGCTCCCTGAACTTGTCAGCTGTGAAAGAATACAAGATTAGTACTTCATGATGTGAGCTGTATTTCACAATCACCTGACAGTTTGACCTGCTCACTGAATTAGGTGCAAACCCTTTCTGGGCTAATCACCATCTTCTCATGTACTGCAGAGAAAAAGACTGGGTCTCCCTAACAATTATCTCCCCACCTGTAAAAGGAAGAGAGTCTCTTTTGCCTCCAGGATTTTTATCTAGCTTCTATTGACGCTACAAGGCCTGCACTCAAGCAATATCCTATTTGGTGCAGTTCTACAAGGCTTTATTAGATGAGTCTCTAATGCCACTTATGGTCTCTAAGCACATAAATAACACTACAATTTTAAGCAGCAGTGCAGAACCCTACTAAAAGACAAAGGCAAGGGTAAATGAGTTTCCATTTGCCGCTAATCTTATACCTAGTTTTAGTGTCGATCCAGAGCCAAGTCTCTGGAAAATGTGTCTTCACATAGACATTGCTGAAATCAGGAGGTCCATTTTTAGACACTGGCATACCACGACCGAAGTCATCATCCAAGTGTATCATTCCATCGTCTACAAAATAAAAAATATTCTCCTACCTGTAAGTATCCTGGTTTAAGAAACAGCAAATTAATTCAGTTAAGAGAAGTAAAATTAATGGAGTGTTTGGAGTATAAGCTGTAACTGTGCTACACACGGTAATACTATGCCATGACTTTTCTTCTTCTTGCTTGCTTTTTTTTAAGAAAAAAAATAATCACAGAAACTTACATATCTACAGGGTCTCTCTTACAGAATGGGTGTGATCAGGCTACACGTGGCAAACCAATGCAATGTGTATCAGCTGGAACTGCCAATAAAAACTTCATCCCTAAGGCCCAAGGACAGGATGCCTAAAGGGGTCATGTTGCTCAAGACAGCAGCAAAAAAGCTATTTTTCTAAAATACTAGTTGTCTCATTCTGTAGTCCTGAACCTTAATAGTGGTTTGAAAAGCTGGGTGCTGTGCTGTCTGTATGCAGTACAGTACAAAGAGCTAAAGGGGCCATAACCCATGGACCTCCTCCCCCACTCAGTAGATTTGGCTACATTTATTGTTATTACTTACAAAGAAAATGTTCTTCATCTTCCTCGAGAATTGCATCAGTTGATACCCAAAGGTTGCATTTCTGGGTAAAACGTATACAGTGCATCTCAGTACAGGGCACTCAGGACATGAACAGAGCACCTCTACTTTCTCTAAAGTAAATAATAATACAGTACTCGTAGGACTAAAGCAAGTAATATATAGGAGTTAACACAAAGGAGATAATCAATATCATCTTGAAAATGTTTCAAAGGGAAGACAGTATCGAGCATGAAGCAATCGGTGTTTATGAAAGTATAAACACATTGCTTTGCATTCAGAGAATTTACATATTGATAAATTTTACAGTTCGAAACCCACCTATGCCATGAACACAGCAGATTGTCTACAGTCCACACGTTTTAAAAGGGTATTTTCTTCTAGCAAGTGATAAAAAATCATTGAGCACAGAAACATCACAGCTTAAAAATTTTCAAAAACAGTAAAGTACCTGGAAGACACCAAAGGAACTTCTGACCAGGGGAAAGTACTCCTCTGTGCTGTATAAATTGAGCTCATGAAAAACCTAAGACAAGAAAAACAATGCCATCTGAAGAGCGAATGCAATCTCACACTCTTTTGAACTTTCACTGTTGAGGACAGTATTTCACGAGGCTGCACTTCAAGCAGCAGCTTGTTTAGCTCTCAGGTCAAAGGGAAAGGAATCCATGACAGGATGAAGGGATTAAGGTGCCTAACTCATGAAACGGTGCTCAAACAGGGCCTATTTGGAGGCTAAAATAGGAGCCTGGAGCCCATTGGTACTCCATGGCACTTTGGCTGTGACATTTGAGCACTTCAGAAAAGATGCATTCTGTCAGCTCTTTCAAATTGTTGATGCACTAGAGCTTTGGCAAGTAAAGGGAACTGAAAAAGATGAGTAATTCATTCTGCTTGCCAAAAGACAAAATTCTTTATATTACTAATTAAAGAGCACAACGCACAAATCATTTGGGAGTTTTTCTGAATTTTTTTCCTTTCCTGGAAGAAGAAAGAACAATGTGTTAACTGAGTAGTTTATCAGTCAAGTAACAATGAAGTATTAATTGCAATTAGAAATCCTGGGCCTAGGACCTTATAAGCCTTAGTCTTTTCCACTCATGATGGTGAACTACTTGTGTAAGTCAAAATCACTTACATAAATAAAACTCCTGCCCAAAGAGCACAATTCATTCAGCACACAGGCTGTAACACTTCCATAAACAAACAGCTTTCATGTGTATGAAATATAATGAAAAAGTTTTCCCCCGTTTACTTACAGAATGTGCTGTTATGTCACTACTTTCTCCTAGAATCTTTGTGCTTTTGTCAACAGCTACAAGTCCAATTAGTGATCCTGGTTCTGTGGTGGTGATTTTAAGGGAGACTTTGTCAGATGGCTTGACATTATCTTTGCTCCAAGAGATTTTGATCTAGAAAAAAGTAAAAACCAGCACTGGTTTAAATCTACAGCAACACTTACGGCCACTAACAACTTTGAGAAAGGTTTCTCAGCTTAATTTGCTATAATTAAGACTCTGGATTTTCTTTTCCCAGGACCTTAAGAAAAATACTATAGCATTCATTTTGCTTTGCTTTTCCTAGCTCATGCGTTCCTTGGACTCGTGGGAAGTCTGCATCAAGATCCACTGCCATTCCTACCAGCTGCTAGCATACTCCAGTCCCTACAGCCAAGGGCAGTAAAAGAAATGCAGACACTGCTTATCAGTGCACAATACAGCATGTAACCTACTTAGGGAAAGATTATTTGGGGGAAAATATCAGCTCTCAAGGCAAAGTGTTCTACAGTGAGGTAATACAGAAAAAGGATCTATGTAATAGGTGCATGGGTAAAGAAGGAAATGGGCTAATAGAGCATCAGTATGCCTTTCCCAGGATTCTGAAGAGAGAAAGGGTCATCTGCTGTAGGGCATTTCTAATGCATCTGGTCCCTACTGCATCAACCGACCATGGAAAATTTCTGCTTAAAATAAACATTTTTATTCTTTTCCCTCATCAAAGCATCAACACTATAAAGACTTGAAGTGGAATTCAACTTCACACTTAAATTACCTACATTTTGCTGTCCACATTTCAGTTCAGTGTTTAAGCTCTTATCACAGAGTCAAAAGAAATAATGGACAGCAGTTGGCCTCACCATGAAGCCTAAGTCCAAGTGCTGATGAATAAAATACTTCACTGTACATAAACACTGGCCCTTCGTACCACTTGAGATGTTCAAAGGTATACAAGATATGTCAAATACCCTGTGACCTCTCAGAGGACAATGAATGTCTGTGTTTAAGCAACTGAAACCTGACCCTACATGTAAATACATGTATTTAGATGTCTGAATCTACAGCCCCATCATAACTTTCCTCAGATAAATCTGTGTAATGGTACCTTCCAGGTACACTCAGTATGAAAATCACAGAGCAACAGCAAACACACTCATGTGGCCACACAGATGGGCTTAGCACTATGAGTGTGCCACTAAAAATGGGCATCAGGTGGATCAAGAGCCCTTGGGTGGTCTCATCTGGAAAAAGTCACAGCGAGCCTTTTATTTGTGCAAGGGACCAAATCTTATCCCTGCAAGTTAACTGGAAAAAACTATTTCTGTGCTAGTTCTCCCACTCCTCATCAAGCTTTTTTGAGTTAAAGTCTGCACAGTCACGTGAAACACAAACACTGGTGACACTGACACACTGGTTACAACAAAGAGACAAAAATATGATCTCAGACTCCAGTTCAATGTAGCTAGTTACCTTGTCATCCAAAACAGGCTGAATCGGGACAGTGAGAGCATCGTTTACAACCGCTCCAAGCTCATCAATGTAGAACACCAGTATACACGCGGAAGGAGCCCAGGAATTTTGTGGCGTTAAAGTGAACTTTTTTGCAGCCTTTGTGCTAAAATCCACAATTTGTTCCTTAGATAACACCTGACAGGGAACAATGAACCACGCAAACACTTGGCATCTCGTTATGTCATAAGCTCTGCAATTCCTCCTATGAATAATTGTTAAGATACATCAAGCTGTGATACTTCCTTTTTTGTACTAAGCAGTTGGCTGCTATGAGACTGGTTATAGGCAGATAATAAAATATTACAGTATTAGAAATAGATCTGTTCTATAATTTCTGTGTCACTAAGGACAAGCAAAGGTGAGTGCACAGCACAGCGTATGTCCTATGAGGACATACAAGACAGCTGGGTCATGTGAGTCATCTATAACAGCATTTCTGTTTGGGTCAGGAATAGAAATCTAAACATAAATTTCCCAACTACCTCTGCTCACCACACTGTGGTTTGCACCAGGGACAGTATGAACTGGGGCCCACTAACGACATTCCTTTTATCAAGTCAGATTACAGCTAGTCTGAGGTTACTTTGAAATACCTAAGTTCAGGCCCACAGCATCAACTTTTTCACCTTAAATCTCTGCCTACCATATCATACCAGTCACTACTGAAGACAGGGCCACAAAGAGGAGGTCCTGTAAGGGTGTAATTTTTTGTTTAAATCTTCTAGATTTCATCTTCTAAATATTCTGGAAAATACACGAGAATGCCCACTCTAAATTGTGCCAAGGTTTTCCTTGTTCCTTTTAATACTAAAGAAAAGTTGGACTAGATGATCTCCAGCCTCCCTTCCAACCCCTATCATCCTGTGATTCTTTGAAAAAGAAATGTAGTTACCATGATCACTATGGCACAGATTATGTGCAGGACAGTTAAATAGTAACCCCTTTGTCCCAGATGCTGTGGGATGCAGTACAGCTGAACTGTTACCTAAGCCACTTCTTTAAAAATGCTTCCTACCATGCTCCTTGCTATCAATGCTATCATACCCCATTTCCTCAGTAGGCAGCTCTCCTCACTCTGTGTTTGCAGGCTCAGCCCTGACAATCATGAACGTGCTCACAGGCTCCACCAGCCCCCTGCTTGCACCTGCACGTGCAGTACCTGCCTACAAGCTGCCCTACTTGGGCTGTTCCTGGGACATCCCTATGCCTTCTTCCATCACAGATGCTCTGCACAGTCCTAGACAGTATTGCTTTCACAGTTGTGCCCCATCTCACATACCTGCAGGAGAGGTAACCCAACACCCAAATCAGAGAGAAGCATCTTCCAGAGAGTGCTTCTTTACAGTGACAGAGGCACTTCTGCCAGGCAGGGAAATGGAGCTCTCTTTCAGAGAGGATTATCCTAGTGGGAAGGATGGTTTTGGACACTTCTTTCACAAAGCACAATAAAAAGTGCTGAACCTCTAATGGTAAACCACATTCCACTCAGTGTAGTATTTCTCAAGTTTGTCATTCCTCCTGGATCGTCCCTGTACACAAAACCAGTAACTTACCAGATAGTGGAACTTTCTCACTGGCTTGTTGCTTGCAATGCTCAGCTCAAATGGCTTCCCGGCCTAGGAAAAGCATATGGTTCATACGGGTGGGTATGGAACATGGTGAATAACTTGAACAGTTCTTGGCAAGTTTTTTTCACACTGTACCTTTATATCCTGGCTCTTTGTTTTAATCTGGAGATAAGTCTGGCTGGGAGAGGTGAACACTTTATAAACACCTATGTCAGTCTTACTGCTGAGGAACTCTGCCTACGAGACAATGCATAACAAAGCCAAGTTCACATCACATTCACTATATGATACTGCTCACGGCAGTCAGTATGTCACTACAGGACCACTTCACTGCTTGCTTTGAGTATCTGTTCTGAGTTTGCCCTTGCAATCTAGGTTCAGTTAGACCTGCTTAGATCATGCTGCCACCTTCTTTCTAGCACTAACCTGAATATGACGTGAGGAAAATAACAGTAGGTGACAGCAGTTGTTGCAGATGGCAGGACAGCATATCACTGATCACAGCTCGCTTAATTCCCTGTGCTGCTTCTGCTCCAAAGCAAGATACTACAAAGCAGTACCTGAACGGTCAGAGTTTTTGTATCAGCCAGGATTGGAAACTCAATATCAATGATTCCATTTTGTGGGACTGTGTAATTCCAGACATGGACTGTCAGATTTCCCTCCTCTGTTGCCTCATTCTCAAGGTGAGAAAGTGAAGAGTGGTGAAAAGACATGTTTGACTGTTGAGCAGTGATTGTGACAAGATTCTGCCTCTCTTCAGCTGTCAGCTGGTTGCTACCAGAATGTGTCACCTTTAGCTAAAAGCAAAAAGAAAGAAACCCCTCACTAAACCAAGTTAAAATGCACAGCATGGAACAGATAACATTACATTACATCACATTGATAAAACAGGTATGCTCAGCTTTCTCACACAGCAGTATCTTTATGTTTAATCCCTGTGAGCCCTGAGGATATCAAGTCAGACAAGAACACAGTAATTCATAACTCTGGGCAGTAAAGAAAAGAGCAAAAGCAAAGCAAATGGACCTGGAAGGTGATCTGCCTTTTGGCTCTCCCAATTACTCCTCTTGTTGAAAATGCTTGTCTCCAGGCAAATTATACACACCCCACATTTGATTTTATCACTTGTATCTCACCACCACAACAAAGGACAATCTAACATTATATCATGTACTGGAAAACGTGTCAGATGAGCACAGATGGTCCTAAGTCAGATATCTTTATGGAATCAGCATCAAATGAGCTGAAAAAAGAAGTCTTGAAACAAAACCCTAAATTGACAATCTGCCGCTTCTTCACTCCAGTACCTATCCATCAGGACTACAACTTACATCAGCATTTATTCCCACATTCAAGGAGATTCTCATCCACAGTAAAACCATTCTTCGAGTTACACACTCCAAAACTTCAACATTTAAAAGCACTGAACTAATGTCTCCCTTTTCTTCTTCAATCCAAAGGTCTGTCAGTTTATTACCTCCCATCCACTGCCATTATTTTCCTATCCTTACTGTGTTCCTTCACACCACTCTGGGAGCACAACTGACACCTTCTTCTCTGCCAGTTGCAGGCATTACTAAATGCCTCGGCCAAACAGGAAGAAGGTCAATGCAGGAATCAGACTGGGATGTTGGCAATAAAAAGGATGAAAACCAAAGACCAAACGGTCAGGCTAGGTAAGGCTTGCCCTGGTCTACTCTGAAAGTGTATATTCAGACTATTTCATTGGTATTTAGGACCGAATTATATACAGTAACAGCTCCCCTTTCCAAGCAAGATGCACTGAAGCAGTACATGACCTCAGCTGAACACAGCAATACTGAATGCACATGAAGGACAGAATGAAAAGCATGAAATACTTTTATGAGAGGACTGCTTGTGTGAAAAGACAGGACAGAAAAAACACTTTCACTTAAGAGCAATGTGGTTTGATCATTTTTACTCGATTTGGTAACAGCTGCTTTATGAAACATGCATCACCTGAAGTATGTATGCGGGCACATTCAGACATACTTCAGACACAAGTGTTATTGCAAGAGTCGAGACTCAATAAATACTTCGTAGTTTTAAAGCACTATCACCTAGGGGAAAGCAATTGGATAGAAAGTGACAAGATTTACTTTCCATAAGAACGCTGACAAACCACACTCAAACGCATTCTGTTGATGCTATAGCATTCCCTGCCACTTCATCCTTTTATAAACAGCTCTAAGATCAGTATTTGCTAACATGCAGCAAGAAAAAAGAGGTAATATGAAAACAGGTCTGTAAATTATACTGAAAAATCCAAGGCAACCTCTGGCATCTAAGAAAAACACGGGAGAAAATGCCTTGGTTTATGCACATGTCACAGTAAAATAGAAGAACTTACAGCAGCTGTGAAGTTCAGAGAAGGTTTTATAACTCTAGAGTAGTCCAGAAATTCAATAAAATAGTCACTTTGCTGTGGAAATATGGTGGAACTTGAATTTTGGGAGATTCCTGTAAAATAATTGTATGTGTTTAGACAACATGCTTTTAACACTCAACATTACTGTCTGTGATCTTTAGTTTAACTTTTTAAAAAATAGTCTATTATATTTTTCATCATTTCTTCTCCTACTGCTCTTTATCCATCCAGGTAAGGATCAGTGCAAAGGTGGTGTATGTACTGGTGCCATCTTCCACAGTGCTAAAGAAGCTGTAGTGTTCTTTTCCATGCAGACTACTTCAGAATCACAGAATAATCATGGTTGGAAAGGACCTACCAGATCACCAAGTCCAACCACACCCACACCAACAAAAAACCCTAAATACCTGAGAGGTTGAATACCACAAAATAACCCCCTCCATGCCTGCCACTACAGCATGTCGCTAAGCACCATGTCTATATGCTTCTTAAACACCTCCAGGAATGGGCACTCCACCACATCTCTGGGAAAGTGGTTCCAGTACCTCACCACCGTTTCTGTGAAGAATTTCTTCCTAATATCTAATTTAAACCTCCTCTGCCTCAACTTCATCTCAATGTCTCTCCTACCTATAATGAGGGGCCCAGAACTGAACACAGTACTCAAGATGAGGCCTCGCAAGGGCCAGGTACAAGGGCGTGAGAACTTCCCTACTCCTGGTGACCACACTGTTCCTGATCCAGGCCAGGATCCCATTGGTCTTCTTGTCCACTTAGGCACGCTGCTGGCTTGTATTAAGTCAGCTAACAGCACCCCCTCCTTTTCTGCTGAGCAGCTTTGAAGTCACTCACTCCCAGCCTGTAGTGTTGCCTGGGGTTGTTGTGACTGAAATGCAGGACCCAGCACTTGGCCTTCTTGTCCCTCATACACTTGGCCTTGGCTCATCCATCCAACCTGTTCAAGTCCCTCTGTAGAGCCTTCCTGCCCTCAAGCAGATCAACAGTGCCACACAATTTGGTGTTGTCTGCAAACTGACTCAGGGTGCTCTCAATACCCATGTCCAGGTCATAAATGAAGATATAAAACAGGACTGAGCCCTGTGGGGCACCGCTTGTGACTGGCCGCCAGCTGGATTTCATCCCGTGAATCACAGCTCTCTGGGAATGGCCAGCCAGCCAGTTTTTAACCCAGTGAAGGGTACATCTCTCCATACCATGATTCACCAGTTGCTCCAGAAGAATGTTGTGGGAGACTGTGTCAAAAGCCTTCCCAAAGTCCAAGTAGAAACATCACAGCCTTCCCCCCACCCAAAAGGCAAGTGGTGCAACTTTGGACACAGATGAGGCTGGGTAAGGAAGGCTGGCCCTGATCCCTTGGCTGCGCTGCAGTTGCCATGAGAGCTCACTCAATGTGATTCTCCCCTCCTTGATCTTTCCTGGTATCAAAGTCAGGCTGACAGGCCAGTAATTTCCCAGATCCTCCTTCTGGCCCTTCTTGTAGACAGGCATCCCATCAGCCACCTTCCAGTCATCTGGTACCTCCCCTGTTGACCAGGATTGTTGAAAAAGATGCAGAGAGGTTTGGTGAGCTCTCCTGCCAGCTCCCTAAGT
>VZRI01006991.1:31210-45191 GCA_013397515.1 Upupa epops
CATTCCTGCCAGCTCCCTAAGTGCTCGTGGGTGAATGACATCTGGCCCCTTAGACTTGTCTAGGTGTAGAAGCAGATCATTAACTACTTCTTGCTGGATCATGGGGGACTTGTACTGTTCACCATCCTTACCTTCAAGCTCAGGAGGCTGAACATCCTGGGAACAGTTGGTCTGTCCATTACAGACAGAGGCAAAGACAGCATTCAGTATCTCAGCCTTTTGCTCGTCACTGGTGCCAATGGTCCCACCCCCCCACTCCCCATCCAGTTAGGGATAGAGATTCTCTCTTGGTCTCTTTTTATTGTTATGCCTGTAAAAACTTCTTTGGTTGTCCCTTATATCAGTGGCCAAGTTGAGTTCCAGGGGGGCTTTTGCCTTCCTTATTTCCTATCTGTAAAAGCTGTACTTGTCCCGAGTTGCCTGGCCCTTCTTCCAAAGTTGGCAAACCCTCCTTTTCTTCCTAAGTCCCAACAAAGGACACTTGTTCTATCAGGCTGGCCACTTCCCCTGACCTTTAATCTTAGGACACACGGGGATAGCCTTCTCCTGGGCTTTTAAGATCTCCTCCTTCAAGGTATACATCCCAAATCGGCCAATTTCACTTGCCACAGTTTCTAAAGAAAGTCTGCAATGAAACCTGATTTCTGGGACAGGTATAAATTTTTGTGTAAATTATTTGTTTCTAACATGCAAGGTGAAGTGGAACCTGAACTCACAAAAAGGCTCAGAAAAGGGTAGTCCAGGGTCTAGTAAACAACGTCCGCACAAAGAACTCTTTCTATTGATGTGGTTTACAAAGAAACAGGATAGATTTATGATTAAACTTAGGTTTGTAAGACTCAGGTTAATGCTAGCTATTCTTTATGCCTGCTCTTCTCATCCAAAGTCATCATTTAAGGCCCCACATGAACATATTTCTTGGTCATTCAACAAATCCTTTAGCATAGATCTGAATTCAACTGGTTAAACTATTCAATATCTAGACAAGCAACACTTCAGCTAACCCAATGGCCTGTATATTCTTTTTCAGATAATACATGCACATGTAAAGGGTCCATTCTGCCATTGCCACCTTATGTTCTAGAGCTCCAAGCACTTCCACATCACAGGGAGCTCTTCCAGCACCTGCATCACACAGCCACATACCTGTGAGCAGCTCAGTGACCACCACAATGATTTCTATGGGTTCTGCATGATCTTCGTCATTTTGGTGCCACGACTGGTCGGCATTCAAGTTTTGCAGTGTGAGCCTGTTGCAGGTTACATTCACAGACCCGTTTATCTGCAGCGCAGGAAAGAACCACTGAGGCAGCAAAGGCAAGGACATCTTTCCATCCACAACAGTTCATTTCTGGTTCAGCCCTGCAGCTCTCCCCTCATACAAGTTCTGGAGTGTCAACACCAGAACATTATTAATGCTGACCTTTTATTTCTTACTGTCAGTAACCACTTCTATTAAATCCAGCAGAAACACATTAGTTTTTAGAGTTCCTGATGAAGGAAGTTACTTGGTTTTCTTCTCTACTTTTTAGGAAAAGCAAAATCAACATAATGAAGCGGAACACAGCTGAGCTGGCTGAGGATGTTCTGTTTGCGGGGGGAGCAGGATCACTGGCTTTTTTATCTTGCAGTTGCAAAGCAAGAGTAAGATTTCTGAACCTTTGTGCTTCGCAGAAAGAAGTAAATTCCAAGCTCACACTTTTTGGACATTAGTGGTTTTTTTGGAATGTGTTGCGTGTGACTGAACTGCCGCCTATTCCGGCCCACCAGTTTGTCCCAACAGTTCCATTCTGCCAAGCAGCTGCAGTGACATGAGACACTGAGGTTTTGATGGCGTTAAACATGACAGAGCCCTGAGAACATTTTAAAGCTTGAATGGGTGCTCCACAGTCATGGTGGAAACTTCCTGGTGTTACTAAATGCCGCCAAGAAACACACTGCAATTTTTAGACCCAGTAAGTAGCGTGCACCTTTCTGTTCGTGCAGCTAGAAGAATACACTTGTACGTGGCACCACAGAGCAGCTGTGCCTTTGCTTTACATAAAAATACAATGAATAGGTCCCTGCCTGAGGAGAGGGGTATGTCACATCCCAAAACTCAGTGCTCAGTTTCTTATGCTGAGTACTGCTGAAGTCAGTCAACAGAAACATGGACATGATTCAGCAGAAACTGAACCTGTTCTAAACACAGTCACCAGCTCAACAGTAAAATGCCTGATTTAGGAAAAGAAGGCCATGGACCTATCCCCACTTTTACATCTTCAGATCGCAACTGCAGGACATTCTGAAAGTCATGTTCTGGGTTACAGCTACTTCAGAGTAGTTCCTAGGCAGTGTTTTTTAGCTTTAGTCTCTTACCACATCATGGCTCCACCTAGACAACTGCAGTGGTCTCCGCTGGACTTGTAAAAGTTTCTCTATGCAGGCCAAACAGGACTCTCCAAAACAGCTTCCAGACACAGCTGAAGGGACCACAGTACCCAAATATTGTTCCAAACAGCCAGTCTAAATGTAAAATCTAGTCTGGAAACGAAAGAGTCTAACACTACCCTTCCTAGTCACTGCTTGGACCACATCAGCTGATGTCAACACTGAAGAACATGCCCAGCCACATTTAACCTACAAAAGCAGACAGAGGCTTACAGGCTGCAGCGCTACACACTGCTAACTGAAGACTCACCTCCATTGTTGTTGTTATATTCCGCTTATTTGTCCAGTAAGAGACAGAAAGGCAAGTGACCGTGACAGTTCCCTTTACTGGCTTTCCATACGTGTACCTGAAACACATNGGAGGTGAAGTAGCTACCAACAGAGCTGAAAAGGCAGAAATCCCCAACACCTTCACCTCTGTCTTTACCAGCACTGCTGGGTCCCAGGACAGGTGTTTTGATAGGCAGGGAAAACCTATACACCAGATCCACAATGTGGACAAACAGGAACCAGACGGCTGTGTGTAGAAGTCTGCATAACTTTCCAAGTGGTCTATTAAAATATGGATACTCTAACTACAGACCGTGACATGTTAAGCTGGAGAGCACCCTAAAAGAGCTGTAAGAACAATAAACCACCTCACAATGCAAAAGACTCAAGAAATAGTCTATTTCAGGCAGCTAACACAGCCTGGAAATAGCTTTACCAGACTAAAAGTTTAACTACAAGTCTGAAGATCTATCTAATATTGCTACAACACAATCCAGTACCAAGAAGAGATGCTAGCCAACTCATTTTTTCAAGAAGGCACTTTTTTAGTATTCTACATGTAATTTTTCACTGTGATACTTAGAGACACACAATAATTTTCTTCAGAGCAAAGGTGACGATGATTTACTTACTTTGCAGTGACAACACCACTTACATCTTCCTCTCTCAATGAGTAGTATAAAGGTGTTTTTATCGTAACATCAAATGTTGGCAAAACTAAAACAAATATAAATCACAGAAAGCATTACAGTCACACAAGAAACAGAATCCTTTCTTTTTTAAGCGCTCGGGGTAGAACATGCAATATGGTACAGACTACTACAGCTTCCTAACGAATATAAGGTGAGACATATTTAACCCCACCCTGTGCACACTGCAGACTAAACCATTTTGTTCAAAGAACAACAGGAATCATAACAGCAGACTACATGCAAGCTTGTATGACTAAAAATATAAAACATTTAGCTTATTCAGCCTCCACAGAATCACCAGCAAGCTTTGTGATAAGGCATTATACAGATGTTTTGGGATGAACACATTGCCTGCCTGACCCTGGAAAAATAGCGACCATAACTGCATCTCATGGACTGAATTATTTTAAAGATTTCATAACATCCAGACACTGCAGCAGTAGTTCATTAAAACAATCAAATAGAGACAGGGCCACTGATAAAACAATGGTTTTCTCAGCACCCAGAGTCAGTCTCAGAAAAGCAAGAGATTTGGAAATTAAGAGTTTCTGGGTGCATTCAAAAAGTTTCTGCTTGCCAAGGGAAGCTATCTAAAGGAATGGAGAATCAACTGCCTGTGTTGGTCCTAACTAAATGCCCTTAGGTAACACTTACCATATTCCATCACATTAAATCTTTGATAATGAACTTGACCCTGTTGAAAGACAGTCATATGAGAAAACAGATACAATTATGGTTAGATTAACAAGGATAACACACCTTCTAGCCAAATCCCACCCAGAGTCAAGTTAAATCACAATTTCTCACACATGATTTTAGATCCTGGCTCAACCATTACCAGCTCCTGTTACAGAGCTCCACCCAGAACCTGTAGTATACATTTGAAGCTCCAAAGCTCAGATGCTGCATATTCTCTGTATATACCATTCTGTATATATAATGGAGTTTCTGTTTACCCAGACAGAATTGCCTAGGGTAAGTACTCACAATCATCACAATGAACCATGACTGACCTACACAGCAGTAGCTTTCCTTGATAATTTAAAATTAATTCAAGTATCTCCATACAGAAGAGAAGCTCCTACAGTTCCTATGTGCAGGAGAAGATCACTTCAAAAGGATGCATAATCTTAAAGTTCTTCTTTTACTCAAGGGGCAGCTAATCTTTTGCTACAGTCTACACTGCATACCTACTTCAGCAGAGATACTCTTGGGTTTTGACTTCCTGTCTTGCTTATGTGTTAGCCAAAAATAAATGGAAGAAAAAACCCCAGCCATACAATGTACTGTTACTTCTCCTCAGGAGGGTGCCTCAAAGCATCTTCTGCCATATCCTGACACGTGGTACAGTAGTCCACATATGGCACATCACTAGGAAGTTCTCCCCAAACATTAACAGTTCAGCAGCTATTTTTGTTCTTCAGTACAATGGAAGTTGACTCATAGTAATGAAATGAAAATTACTCATAGAATCACTCCCAAAAATCTTTGGTTTTAGTCATCTTACTTGACTGTTCTTCCTTTCTGAAGTGCAAGTAATTGAAGTTGCACCAGGGAATGTTTAGATGAGACACAATGAAACAATTCTTCACTGGAAGGGCTATCAGGCGTTGGAACAGGCTGCCCAGGGACGTGGTGGAGTCACCGTCCCTGGTGGTATTTAAAAAACATGTAGAGGCTGCGCTTAGGGACACTGATTAGTGATGCACTTGGCAGTGTTAGGTTCATGGTTGGATGTGATGATTGTAAAGGTCTCTTCCAATCTAAATTATAGTTCTGATCAAACATACATCATTAGTCTATGGACATATAACCCTCACTCAATGAGGCTTAACATCTCATCCCAAAAGCTGCTATCTGCAGAGAAATGACATGAGGTGGTTTACCAACAGCACCTAGAACTGGAGCTCTGAGTCTCAGCTGATCTGCTTGACACAGGGATAACACTGCAGCAATGATATTCCAAGAGGAAAATCTGTTGAAGAATGGCCTGAGAAACTGAAGGAATCTCCACTTCCAAAAGGGCAGGCTGCTTTTGAAAACCTATTCTGCCTCTTTGCTTAAGTGTCTTCTAGGAAAGATCAGGAAAGTCTGCCACCAGAGGGTGGCTTTTTTGAAAGGTTACTATCACCTGCTGCTGCTCAAGTGTCTGAAGTGTCAATGTGGAACTGAGAAATTAGATTACTTTGATCAATCCTGAGAACAGTGACATCACTACGCATTGTCGTATGTGCTGAAGTATTGCAGCGAACATGGCTTGAAATGTGAAGCAAAGGATACCAAGTATGGAAAACCAACTGCCAGGTAGCATCAAGATATGCCAGATGGCAATGAATGGATGTGGCAAGAGAGGATAAACTAAGAACACCTCCAGAAAATACCACAGGACCAGGATCCAAGCTGGAAACAAAACTGATCTGTTTTACCTGATCAGTGACTCTGCAAATTAGGCATCTCAGGTAAAGCCTGTATACATGTCTCTGAAAGGCCTCTCTTTATATATGTCTCTGAAAGGCCACTACAAGCCATGTAGGAAATTCAGTTCCCAAATAACAGCCATTTCAAGTAGGCTGAATAAACCTGACACCCTGAGTTCTGGACAGCTAAACCTCCAGCTATTTTTGCCACATATCCCACAGAGTATGAGGAATCCACATCTTAAAGGACTGGACTGATTGAACTTCCACCAACAGCAACACACAAACTAGATGATACCAGTTTTGCTATGAAGCAGTTCTGGGTTTGGTATTTACCTGCTGTATTTTGCACAGCTTTATTTTCATGAGTAGCTGTCCAGTCACTGTGAATTGCTGAAACACCCCTAAAACTAGGCAGAGATTTGTGTATCTACCCTCCTTGAGTAGCAGGGTGCAATACATTGTTTGTATATTACTGCAGAATAAAGTTAAGGACATTTCCCTTAAAATTAGTACTCCTCAAGATCTTTCTATTATAGTAAAATTAAAAACTCTCACTTTTTAAATACCAGGCCTTGAATTAAATATGTACACTTTTTTACTATCTTTCCTTACAAAACCATACACTACTGAAAATCTTGTGAGTTTTGCATAGAATCTTGGGTGTGCTATTTCCTCATCTCATTATCCATGCTTACATCTGGCTTTGCTTCTCCAAAGCAAACATTTTATTCACATCTATCAAGAGAAATAACATATGAGATTGGACAATGTTAATACTCACATTCACTTCCACCTCTATGGACCAGTCTCCAAGTGGAGGGTTCACTGACAACTGAAATTCTTTGGAAACTATACCCAAATCACCCTCCTCCATCAACCACTGCTGAATCAATGTCTTCTGAGGGTCCTAGCAGAAAAATCAGGCTGTGTATTAAATATCCATGGTCGTGTTAGCAAGGTTTAGGTAGCAGTACATTTGACATTTATTTAGCACATAAAGTCTGAACATACAACAAATCCCAACATGTATAAATCTGTTCCTGTAGATACTTACTCGGATAAATACATTCAGAGGTGCTTTGTATGCTTTGAGATCAGGATAGACGGTGACAACGCGAAACTTCACAGCTTGTCCTGGTTTATACATAGATTTATCAGTCTGGATGAACACTGAGATGCTCTTTGACAGGTACGTCAAGCTGGTACGGTTCGAGAAGATGCGCTGGCCATAAGCATGGCCTTCCACCAGTAGTTCATAATTCCCAGATGCACTGTTCAAAGGCAGCTAAAACGAAAATAATGACTCTGTTAATAATCTATTGTATTCTTGAGGATACTACATTTGAATTTTTCAATCACAGGTTTCTATACAAGACACCTGGCCTGCAGCCAGCAGGTGGGATGCACATGTCCCAAAGGGGGAAAAGGATTTTGGGGCAGGACCTCATTGGCAGACATCACTGACAGAGCTTTAAACTAGATATGAAGAGATAACTGGCCTTACAAGTGAGAACTCTCGATGTAGTAGCTCAACACTTACAGGGCAGTATGGCATCACAGACAGCCAGAATGTCTGCCACCCCTCAACACTGAATTGTGTACTCAGCTCCCCACCTGAAATGTTTGTACATCAATGCATGGCATGGGCAATGAACAGGAGGAGCCAGAGGCTGCTGTGCTACAGGAAAACTATGACACGGTGGGCATCACAGAAACCTGGTGGGATGACTCCCACAGCTGAGG
Source organism: Upupa epops (assembly GCA_013397515.1). Lineage (NCBI taxonomy): Eukaryota > Metazoa > Chordata > Aves > Bucerotiformes > Upupidae > Upupa > Upupa epops. The sequence continues at coordinate 38,766 of VZRI01006991.1, forward strand.
TGCTGCAATTGCAGTGCCATGGTCTAACTGATGTGGTGAAGTTAGTTCCTAGGCTGGACTTGATGATCTCAGAGGTCTTTTCCAGTCTCAATAATTCTGTGATTATTCCAAAAGCACTTAACATAAAGATCTGGCATATTCCTGGCATAACTTCTCATCTTATGCCAATTGTCAAAAAGATAAAGGGGAATTCAGAGCTTTCAAGTGACAATTCAACAGTTACCTGAAAATGTATTGCCAGAAATGATTTTTCAATGTAGTTGCCATCTAATTCCCAGTAGTGATCAGGTTTTCAACGGTTTAATTCTCTTTGTATTCATACAATACTCACGAGACGCACAAACACACACAAACACTGTGCTCTCTCTTTTCAGTTATTTAGAAATTTCTTGGGGTTTATTTTGGCAGTTGATTATTTTTTCCACTTTCATGGAAATGAATTTTCCAAAATAAAAATTGGGATGATTTGGGAATGAATTTTCCAAAAATAAATGAGCTAGAGAAGCTATATGTGGGCAAGACGAGCAGGAGAGTAGCAAAATAGTGGCAAGTATTTTCTACAAGCTTTAGCTCCACATCTGCCCCACAGGGGGCAGAAAAATGAAATTCAAATCAAAGAACTCATGAGGAAAGCTTTTCCGCAGAAACCTCACTGACTTTACCTCCTTTCAGTTCAATGATTCATAACAGCACATACTGTGACTCACCCATACAGTGCAACACTGATTCTTCCCAAAATACTAGGGAATAAAGGAACAGACATTTTAGATGGTTAACTTATTCAGGATAGATACTGAAAACTCTATCTGTGCTGGCAGTAATCACAGACAGTATCGTTGGCAAGGAAATTCAGTCCAGGTAAGACTGGAATAACTATGCACAGGTCTCTGGAATAACTATTGCACAGGTTGTTGCTCCAGTGGATGGAGACAATCTGGAGTTCAGAATTCAGGTGCATCTGTTGATTTCCTACATATTTAGACGGGAGGAATCTCAGCCACAGGGGTTGAGATGCCAGATGCAGAGCTGCTGTAGCAGCACACAGGAATTTCACCTCCAGCAGATCCTACACAGACAAGAAATGACCCCAAGGAACATCCCAGGCGAGGTGCCAGTTTCTGCATCGCTGTCTGCTTTGGATTGTCACTTTTAAGTGGGAAAACATACATCTCTTCCAAAAAGGTAGCTCTGCTAAAAAGCTTAAGAGTCACATGCTTCTGCCTGGAGTTACAACAATAACTGGATGGAAATGTCTGAAGTCAAGACAAGTGAAGCAGACAGCCTTGTACTGTTCAACTTAATATGTGCAAACTACCTCTCCCTCTCTCCATGCTGGTAATGAAAATCACAGTGGTCAAGCTCGCAGGCAGAGCAGTTCAACAGTTTCCTACCCAGCTCCATTAGGAAAGGCTGTTGTGCTGTCAGAAGGCTTTTTTAGAGGGCACAGCAAGGTAACAGACATTCCCAACAGGGAAAAATGTCACAGGGTGACAAATGCAGTAGATGCCAATGTCTGCAGCATACATATTTCTTTCTCCGTGTGTTCACCTATAAAGAAGGATTGAGTACAACTTCCTCCTTCTCTCTTCACTGTTATTTAAAAAAAAAAAAGCCAGGAAAAATACACAGGCTCTCTTTTTTACCCATTGATCAGGCGTATAATGACACAGGAAGAAGAGACCCTCCCCTGTGAAATACAGACTTTAGGGAATTGAATTTTACATGCAAAGCTCCACATTGAAAGAGAATCCACATTTTCCTCCACTGCAGGTTTTTGTATACACATTGCCAAGAATGTATGATCCACATATTTCAACACCCGCCGGCTTCCGTGCCAAGTACTCTGGAATATGTTCAATAGGAGGAACACTCAGAGCTGTCGCATCTGTCAAATATTACCTCAAAATTAATGGATTTACAATATCACCACTTATTAAATGCCCTACAAAGTAGGCAGGGATTTCAAGAAACACAGACATTCCAAATCAAAATGGAATAAGTCAAATCAAAACGGGAGAATAAGTCTGTTTTTTCTTATCACAGCAGTGAACTGTACTCTTGCAGCATCATTTTAATATGCCTGCAAGGATTGTAATGGAGTTCTTCATTAAAATCCTGTAAATGCCATTTAGAGTCCTCATTCTTGTCTGTATCTTTTTTCCTATTGTGTATCATGACAGATAGCTTGGATTTTTATACTCCTTATATTTCAAAAGATCTTTCCCTCCCAAAGCATGGTGACAGAACTGCTCATTGTACCTTTCTCGATGCAAAAGCCAGAGCGTGCAGTTTGCGTTGCCACAGCTGTATACCAGGACAGCTGAGGTAACAAGTAACCCTCCTGACTCACACAACCATGCTGCCAGAGAGCAGACTAATAAAATTCCAGAAGGTCACTGCTACATTAGTGGTAACTATTTGCCTCAGTCGCCAATGCCTTCTCTATAAATGATTGTTTCCAAAGCCAAATATGAGCCAGGCAGGTTTCAATCACAGGTGGGAGGAACTTGCTCTGAAAATACTTGACCTCAGTCAATGCACCACCCAAGTGAATGCTGTTACTATCCACACTTTAGCACTCCTCATCCTGCTCCTGACCACACCAGCCACTGGCCACCAACATCTCCAACAAGGAAGCTACTGTATCCTCTGGAAAAGATGACAGTTGAATTAAGAACCTCATAACCCTCCTTCTGCTACACCCAGCTAGACTTTGGGCAAAACATAAGTCTACCATGGCTACGCAAATAAAAAAAAAATAGATCTTACTATTAAAACATTTTCATCACTTTTTTTTTCATCAGTTTTCATCACTTCAGATAGTGGTGAGGCAAGCAGGAACTCTCCTTGCCTAGTGTTAGCTGCTCTGTACTCTTTAAGCTCTTGCCCAGATGACAGTAAAGAAACTTGTTAATCTTTGTTTCAACACTTTTGGAATTTTCTAGGTTTGCTAATATACTGTTGGCACAGGCACATTTCAATTTAGTAGCCTTCATAATGCTGTTTGTCATTCCTTATTCACCTACCAAGTATTTTCAGATCATTCCAGACTCAGGCTATTCAGATACAAGGTTTATGTGCGATCAGAATTCAAATGCACTGGATTTAGCGATACTCAGGTTACAGATGTCCTCAAAAATAAAGACTTTGTCACACCTCTCTCCTGACAGAAACATATAATTCTTTGGGTTGGGTTTTTCAAGAGAAACACCCAGGATTATAAACTCAGGATTCATACTCAACACTTAATTCGATCTTGTACTTTTGTACTGATGAGTTCATTATTTCCAAATCCTTAAGAAGACAATTTTACAACTAATGCTCTGCAGAGTTCTAACTAGCCCTTAGGGTGTGTCTGAAATAGAGATGCAGGTGTCCACCATTCAAAAAAACCACTGTGCAAAGTTCTGTGTTCAAGTTTTCTGACAGTCTGTGCTGTTACTGGAATTTGGCTCCCAAATTCTGCAATTGCTTGTAGCCAGCTGCAGAGCTTTTGATGTGAAAACTCCTTAGTGCACTGGTCAGTAAATACAATCACCTGAGAACATAAAGACAGCCAGAATGATAGAATCATAGAATGTTTGGGGTTGGAGGGGACCTCTAGAGATCATCTAGTCCAACCCCTCTCCCAGAGCAGGATCCTGTAGATCAGGTCACACAGGGCTGCATCCAGGCAGGTTTGAAAGTCTCTAGAGAAGGAGACTCCATAACCTCTTTGGGCAGCTTGTGCCACCCTCACAGGAAAGAAATTTCTCCTCATGCTGAAGTGGAACCTACTATGATCAGGTTTATCCCTGTTATTCCTTGTCCTATTACTGGGCACCACAGAAAAGAGATTGGCCCCTTCCAGTTGATCCCCATCCCTCAGATATTTAGACATTAATGAGATTCCTCTCAGCCTTCTCTTCTCCAGATTAAATGGCCCCAGTTCTCTCAGCTTCATAAGTCCCCTAATCATCCTCATAGCTCTCTGTTGGACTCTCTCCAGTAGGTCCTTGGCTTTCTTGAACTGGGGAGCCCAAAACTGGATACAATATTCCAGGTGTGGTCTTTCCAGATCACACACAACATACACTGTCTCTTAGACCAACTGATGAAAAGTTACAGAGTCACCTTTTCTGAGCAGGGAGGAAGGAAAGGAATACTTACTACTGGAAGAACAAGAGTCCCAAAGGAATCTGAAATACAGAAAAGAGAAACAAAACAACCCTGTCAGAAACCTTACAAAAACTTACCAAAACATCCACATTAGCAGACTAATTAAAATAGCAGTGTTCCTTCCCCACTCTCACACTGCCCATGATAACCATCAGACAACTAAATTCCCTTGATGTTGCTACTTTGGAGCTCGGGGCACATTGACCAACCAGCAATGGCTGCGACTGGCTGGCCAGCAAGCACCCACATGTCAGCCAGATGACTTCTGTCAAACATCATCCTGACATGGCACTAAAAAATACAGAGCCTGGAGCAACCACTGCAAGTGACAGTACTGACACACCGTGTTTACACTTGCTCAACATCCACTCCCCACATTTATTCCACTTATGTCCTATCACGGCCACTGCCAGTCACCACTAGGTCATGGGATAAGCAGTTCATTTCCACAGACTCAAGAAGGAGCATGAAGGAAGGGTGACAGGTGGAGAAATCTCAGCGTTACCCAGCCCCATCTCAGGGCAGCACTCAGTCCATCACACACTGATCATCACAAAGCCAGAGGCACACAAGCTCCAGGTTTGAACTTGTATTGTTTGACAACACAACACAACACCATGGCTACGGCCACCACACGTCCTCATTCCAGCTAAGTCCTGGGCAAGAATGGGAAAATGCAACTGGGATCACGTCAGACTCACTGAAACGATGCCACGTCTTTCTTCTGGCAGACACGTTCACTCAACCATGCGTAGGAAATATTCACTGAAAAGCATTTTCCTTGCATTGGCAAACAGAATTTTTTCTATAGCAGAGACTATTTCAAAAACACGCCAGAGAAACAGAAAATGCTGTTCTTCTACATCCTACATTTTTATTCCTAGCCAAAATATGTATTATTGTTGTGCTACAAAAATAAGGAAGCATAAATACCAACACTAAACTGTCCCAGGAGTGTAAAGTTTTCATAAAACAAGACCTCCCAATTCTGTTGAGTTCACAGTTTTCTTTAGATGTGTTAGACTGCTCATCAGTTATCAAAAAGTTCCCACCCAAGTGAGCACTGGGAAGTTGGGCAAGTAGCCCGGAAAACATACTGCAAGCCACTGCTGTGATGGCTAAATCTGGGCCAGCTGACAGAAGGCGGGACAACACAGCACTCAGCCATGTGCAGTAGGGATTGCTAGCTGGCACCAGACACCGGCTGACAACTAAAGCCTAAAGGTCTACAGGAAAGGGTTGTAACTTGCTCCACAGAAGCTCCCAGACCCTGTCAGCTCTATGTACACTTCCCTCTGCAGCCATTCATTACCCTGCCCCCTATTTTCACTGCCCCTTATCCTTTTCAGTGCTTTTTGCAATTTTATATAGTTAATAATAATAGTATATATAGTTATAAAGCTAATCCTTTAGCTTTATAACTCAGGAATTAGAGAGATGGGCAGGATAGCTGCCCATGAAGAGAGGTGTAAAGGGACAGGAGGAATAAGTTGAACTGGACCAGCATTTATCACCAGGGCACTGAGGCTCTAAAGAGCAGGAGAAAGGCAACATGCACAGCTATGATTGCCAGTAAAGCCATTTCTTGCCACACTCCACAGTCACTACCAAGTTCAAGCTTCAGTCTGCAATGCAGAGTAAAGGGATATTTTCCTGATAACCAGGATGTGAGATATAATCACGGCTTGGGCAGAGTTTTATTAAATTAGGTAAACTTACAGCATTGTTAAGTAAACTAATAACTATTCTGTAAACATGTGAGAATTCCCTAAGTATTCTTTGCAAGCTAAAGAAGCAGATCACCAGGTCTCTCACATCATCCCAGGACCCCAACTTAGGACCACCAAGTGACACCATACAGGCACAAGTGGGGAGAGTTAAAGGCAGGATATATGTCAATGAAACCAGTTAAAGGTATGGTAAATAGAATCATAGAATCATCAGGGACCAGAATGGACCTCAGAAGATCATCCAGATCAATCTCCCTGCCACAACAGGATCACCCAGACCAAGTCCAGGCAGGTTTCAAACATCTCCAGAGAAGGAGACTCCACAAAGACCCCAGGCACCCCCCTCCAGTGCCCCATTACCCTCCCTGGGAAGATGTTATGGAATCACAGAATCAGTCAAGGTTGGAAGGGACCACAGGATCATCCAGTTCCAACCCCCTGCCATGGGCAGGGACACCCCACCCTAGAGCAGGCTGGCCAGAGCCTCATCCAGCCTGGCCTTAAACACCTGCAGGGATGGGGCCCCAACCACCTCCCT
>VZRI01006994.1:0-19351 GCA_013397515.1 Upupa epops
TTCCACTGTTTAACAGCTCTCATCGGGAAAAACCTTCCTCCGAAATCCAGTCAGAATCATTCCTGGGGCAACTTGTAACCATTCCCCCTTGTCCTTTCTACAGGACTCCTTGTGAAGAGGGAGTCTCCATCCTCCTGGTAACCACCCTTGATGGACTGGAACATTGCAATGAAGTTCCCCCTAAGGCTTCTCTTCTCAGGGCTGAACAGACCCAGTTGTCTCAGTCTTTATTCACATGGAGGGACTTCGAGGCCCCCAATCATCCTGGTTGCCTTTCTCTGGACCCTCTCCAGCCTGTCTGCATCTCTTTTGCCTATCAGGGACCAAAACTGAACTCAGTACCCAAGATGTGGTCTGACCAGTGCTGAGTGGAAAGAGACCATCTTTATTGTGTTATCATGAAGAAATTAGGTTTCCCTCTATCTTGATACTTAATAGTTTTTGTGACCCTGTTCTCTGTGCTTCTCATTCGTTCACACACCATGAAGTCTTTCAACTTTGCCGCACCTCAGAACTTCTTAAAAACAAGGTAAAAACTTGTTGCTGTCAGAAAGCTGTATGTTCATAGGATTAGAATATGAAGAAGTTAATTTTTGCTCTGTCACAGGAGCAGGCAATAAAGATAAGAATAGAAAGCGATTTTACAAATTCTCTCTAGTAAGGCTTTTCCTTCATAAATCACTTAGGGAGTGATATTTAATCTCTTCACTGAGCAGTTTCTTTCCCATAATAATGAGAACCCTGGCTTTCATTACTCCAGGTATCAGAGATAATTCTTTTGATTGTAATTGATTTGAAGCTTTGCTCTTGATTGCTATAGATTTTCCCTGGTAATAAGGATTTAACTGTACATTTGTGCTGTTAAAAGGTTGATGTTGCTAAATAAATAGATGATCTCCCTTCTCTGCCCACCTGCAGAGCGAGGGCAGGGGGGTACATTCTGAAATCTAAACATTTTTAAACTCTGAGCAACTTTAAATATGGCCCTTGATAACGTGTAGCTATCAGCACCAAAGCACGGATTTAATCAGCAGGCTCCTTAGTGTTTGGGGCTTTCACAGTTCTATTAGTTCATAAATTGCATGTGGTAACCCACTCCTGTAGCACATGTCTGGTGTTTGAAAGGAGAAGAAAAACAAAGAGCCCCCCCTCACAAATCATTTGTCAAATAAAACAACTATCTTTCTAGTCTACTCTCAAGTGCATGGGATGCTTAGCATGAGGCTAATGCAAGAGTTCATTTCTTATGGCACTGGGCAGGCACAGCAGCTGAACACACCGCAGTGCTTTGCTGAGGAGCTGCAGTGCTGAGCTGCACAAGGTTTTAATAAGATGTGCTTGCTCTTGTTCCCCACATGTGTTCAAGCTACACCTACCTGACTGCAGCTTCCCTTTAGGTAGTTATAGAGAGTGACAAGGTCCCCCTCTGAGTCTCTCCTTCTCCAGGCTAAACAACCCCACCCCCCTCAGCCTCTCTTCATACAGGTTTCCCTCTGTTGCAAGCCCACATGCGCATAGTACAACATCCCTCTAGTCCTTCCCCAGCCTCATTGCTCCCCTGGACCCGCTCCAGTACCTCAATTTCTTTCCTGAAGCAAGGGCCCATAACTGCACAGAGTACTCATGGTGAGTACTCACTAAGTTCACCTTACTGATACTCTGATTTGCAAACACTCTCCTTTTGCTTTGCACTATTAGCATTGTGTTACATTTGGTAGCTTTTCAGGTATTTTCAGTAACCATGTAAATTTGACAAGATTAGTCTTAGTTTAAATGGATACTGTGGACATTATGCGGCTGAGGCTTTAGCTATTGGGGTAATTTTCTCCGCAGAAGCAATCTGCTACTTTATTGTACCTTGTACAACAATAAGCATCCCCAAAACCCAGCTGAAATCTCGGAGCACTTACACCAATATCAAAGTGATATGACAGAATATTGTCAGGAAAAGGGATAAATCAAACCCTGTTTCTGGTTCTGCTACAACCTGCTATGTCCATCTCTCTTTGTAGTCTCTCCTTTTGTGTCTCTTATCTATTTAGCCCATTTATCATTACAAGCACCAGTGGTCACCCAAGTGTAAGCTTTGCTGTAACCTCAATACCAACCACCCTGCTCACATGAGAAGTTGGTGTTACACAAATAGTTACCATCATCATTTATAGTCTTTTGAACTTTATACTATTGAAACTAGAAGGAGAAACACCACACTGTAACAGTAGTGGTTAAATTATTTCCAGTTTGTTGCAGTAATTACGGGTATCATTTTGAACTAATCTTTTAGCATTTTTAATGTTCTATACTTGAGAGACCAAAACTGGAATTTCTCAGACCCTGAGTCTGACTCTGGATTCTGTCAGCATTCCCAGTGGGCTACACTGACAGAGCTCAGACACAAAGTCACAGAATTATTGAGGCTGGAAAAGCCCTCTGAGCTCATCCTGCCCAGCCCATGACCTGACATCACCACATCAACTAGTGCCACATCCACTCCCTTCTTAAACACCTCCAGGGATGGAGGCTCCACCACTGCCCTCGGCAGTCCGTTCCAGGGTCTGATCAACCTTTCTGTGAGGAAGGGCTTCTTAACATCCAACCTAACCCTACCATAGCAGCTTCAGGCCCTGCTCTCTCATTCTGATGCTGACTGCCTGGGAGAAGAGCCTGACTCCCACCTGACTACAACCTCCCTTCAGGTAGTTAAGAGAGTGTGATCAGGTGCCCCCTGAGTCTCCTCTTCTCCAGGCTAAACAACCCCAGCACCCTAAGCCTTTTTTCATCAGACTATCCCTCTAATCCCTTCATTTGCTCTGGTCTGGACCTGCTCCTGTACCTCAATATCTTTCTTGAAAATGCTTCAGCTGCACAGACAAGGGGCAAACAGTGTGCTCAGGGTGGTGTGAGCCTTAGCTGCCTCTCTGCACCAATGCAGTGGCTCTGCAACTGGTTTAATCTGCTCGCTAATTTGTGAACGCAGGAAAAACGACAAATAATACAGTTTGGAACTATACCTATGAGCGAGTACTCTTAGAGTATAAAATACACTGTATTATTCTCAGTACTTGATTATTAACACTTTTTCTGGGTTTTGTAGAAAGATTACTTCAGTATAAAGAACACTATACAACAGTTGTTTTCAGAGTAAAAGCTTAGTTAAATAACTGGAGCAGGTCCAGAGAAGGGCAACAATGCTTTGGGGGAGGCCTGGAGGCTGAGGGAGCTGGGGTTGTTTAGTCTAGACAAGAGGAGGCTGAGAGGTGACCTTACTGCTCTCCACAGATGCTTTAAAAGAGGTTGTAGCAAGGCTAGTGCTGGTCTCTTCTCCCAAATTGCTGATGACAGGACAAAGGGAAATGGCCTCAATCTGCATCAGGGGAGGTTCAGATTGGATCTGAGGAAGAACTTCTTTCCTGAAAGAGTGGTTGGGCACTGGAACCGGCTGCCCAGGGAGGTGGTGGAGTCGCAATCCCTGGAGGTGTTTATAAGGCAAGTAGCTAGAGCACTTGAGACCATGGTCTAGGAGTTGGTGAGGTGACGGGATGAGGACTGGACTTGGTGATCCTAGAGGGCCTTTCCAGCCATGAGGATTCTATGATTCTAACTGAGCCAAATACATCATCAGAATACTCTAAATAATAAAGCAAAAAGTGTTTGTTCCTAAGCAGCAATAAACCAGATAAAGACACACCCACACCCCCTTTCCTACTTTCCCAAAAAATCTGCTTTTTTCTTCTAAATCTCTAAATCCTACCAAAGTGTCACGTTATTATACAGAGAAATATATGCAAGAGAACACATGGTGTAATTTAATGGTGACAGTCAGCTAACTGAAGGGCTTTACCTTCTCTGAAACCATCCAGCTCTGTGAAAGGAACTTGCTTTTCATTTGCATATCTCAGTCGAAAGGAGAGAACATTTTCCTTAGGTTTGCACTGGGAGCTGCAGCATCACTTAAATGCTCTGTGCTCAGAACAGCGCATGCTGCTTGCTCCTGCTGTTCCCCTAAGGCTTTCTCTAGTGCCAGACCAGTGAGCAGCAGGACTAAGGTACCACCCAAGCTAGGGCTCACTCTGCCACACAGTGACACCACCTGGGCCACAACCTCAGCAGAGGCAGGACAGAAAAAGTACTACCGAGAGTGAAATTACAGCAAGATTCTAATGGAATTTTAATTTAAGATTAGAATTGCCTCTTCTGTTACAAGCTGACATAATTTGGACAACATATCCTGAGAGATGAACCTGGTAAAGGGAGAGAAACAAAGGATTTAATTCTAACTGTACTATTCGTTATCTTAAGATTTCCATGTAATAATCATTACTTTTCCTGGCTGAAGACAGTTCCTTGAATTTAAAGAACTCAGTGTAAATTTAAAGAGAGGGCTCAGGTACGTAGCATGACTCATCACTTTTATGAACTCCCAGTGTCAAGGGGATAACTAAATGAGACTGTGTTAAGTAGCGTTCCTTGGCCTTCTGTGAGCAGAATCACCTACCCTCTGTTAAAAACCTCATTACTGCCAACAAAAAATATCTGCTTTAACCATAGTCTGGTAATTTCATTGCTTGCGTTCTTCTTAAAACTGTTTTCTTCTAGTAACAGATAGTCATCGTTAGTTCTAGCAGTTATTTCAGCCATAACACAGCTTATTAGAATCCTTTCCTGTTTTACAGTCTTTGTTCCACAGTTTTAGATTCTTGTGGATCCCAAGATGTTTAGAACATGTGGCCTTTCCTCTCTTTTCAAGGCCAGAGGCAGGGAAAGTACCATGAATTGGTAATTCGGTTCTGAGGAACAGTGGAAAAATTATTGCCTCTGTTTGCCATGAAAGACATTCCCTTCAGCCACAGGCAGCAGTTCAAGCAAGTGGCACTGGCAGGAGCTTGTCTGGATCCCAGTGTAGGGAAGTTGCACGGGAGCTACCTGGCTACTGTGGTAACAAATACAAGAGCCAGTCAGTGATTTGGAGAGGTGGCATTTGTGCAGTTAACAACCCATCTAAGAATGACACAAACAGACAAAAACATCAGGAAAGAGGCCAAGAGCTAGGCTCAGAGCCACCTCTGTCACTTCCAGTTTGATCAAAATACACCACAGAAGAACAGCAGTATCACTGTATCACAGTAATGATGAGGCTGGAAAAGACCTTAAGATCATCCAGTCCAACCTAAATCCAACCAAGTAAACCTAAACATCTAACATCTAGATCATGTCACTCAGCACTTCATCCAGCCTAACCTTGAACACCTCTAGAGACGGTGACCCAACCACCTCTGTGGGCAGCCCGTTCCAAAATCTGATCACTCTTTTAGTGAAAAACCTTTTCCTAATGTCAAGCCTTAACCTCCCCTGATGGAGCTTAAGACTGTGACCTCTTGTCCTGTCTCCAGTGCTCAGGAAGAAAAGACCTGTCTGTCAAGAATTCTCTGATTGCTATTTGGGCTTCTCTGGTCTCAAACTCTAGATGCAGAAGGAAAGTGTACATCAGGAGAGGGAATATTAATGTTCTACAGTAAAGCGTTTCATAGGGATCTGTATGGATTAATACCAAGTGAGGACTCTAAACAGAATCACATCTGTATCCTCAATATACAGAGCTAGTTTTCCCAGGAACACGATCAGGCTTTTTAAAGCTTTTTTTCCCTCAGTTTAAACTAGCTGCTTAAACTTTTACTAGTTATATCCCAGTGAAAGTCTTAATAACATACATTTTGTAAAGGAGTTCCTAATTTAAAGATCCTGATGGCAGATCATGTGTTGCAGGGTGTGTTGTGCACACAGCAATCTGACATCACTCTTATATGGTATAAAATTCAGCAAAACCTGAAGCTGTTCTGCAGTGCCCTTCCTGCATTTCCAGACTTAGTTTGATGTATTTGACAAACCGTCACAGAATTGCTTTGTGTCACAGGTATCCATACCCATCAATTGAAAGAGAAGTGATGATAACAAATTGCTTTGACTTACATAGAACAGAAGCAGCACAGCACTACTTGACTGCTACCAGTGGCCCCAAATTGCTAATTCACTGGTAAGGCACTAACTTATTAACCTAACTCATTAGGTAGGAAACTCTTGGCTAGGAAATCATGCTGAATAAATATTAGTATCCATTTGGAAAAGGTCAGGTACTTTCTTTTCTATCATTACACTCTAACTGCTTATTTTTAACTCAGTGAAGGTCAAAGACAGGTTATTCTTCATATACTTCCTGGCAAAAATATTTACTACTGTAGCATGGTCCTCTAAAATGAAAAACAGAAAATCAGATACTCCTACAAACCTGAGCAGCTATGACTTCATTTCCCAGACCATGATGAAAATCACTCTTCTTTTATTCAAATCCAGGGGGAAGAGATTTCACACTAGAGCCATTCTTGCTTCCAAGTTATAAACTGACAACCTGCCTGCAGCTTTAATTCCACTTTTTTGAACAATGGGCAGTGGTGGACTTCATCTATCCCTAACCAAAATGGAATCATAGACTCACTGAATGTTAGGGATTGGAAAGGACCTCAAAAGATCATCCAGTCCAATTCCTCTGCCACAGCAGGATAGCCTAGATCCAGTTGCACAGGAATATGTCTAGGTGGGTTTTAAACATCTCCAGAGAAGGAGACTCCACAATCCCCATGGGCAGCCCCTTCCAGAGTTCTGTCACCCTCGCTAGGAAGAAGTTTCTTCTCACCTTGATGTGGAACCTCCTCTGTTCTATATGACACCCTGTGCCCTTTGTCCTATTATTGGGTGCCACTTTCCATTTTGATCAACATGAATGGAGTCACCTCTTAGTCTCCTTTTTTCCAAGCTGAAGAGACCCAGCTCCCTCAGCCTTTCCTCATCAGGGAGACGCTCCATTCCATCAGCTTTGTGGCTCTGTGCTGGAGTTTCTCAAGCAGTTCTCTGTCCTTCTGGAACTGAAGGACCCAGAACTGGACACCATATTCCAGATGTGGTCTCACCAGAGCAGAGTAGATGGGAAGGAGAACCTCTCTTGATCTACTAACTGCCCTCTTCTAATGTACCTCAGGATGACATTTGCCTTCTTGGCCACAAGGGCCCATTTCTGGCCTCTGGTCATCCTGCTGGCCACCAGGACCTCCAAGTCCCTTTCTCCTACTTTGCTCTCCAGCAGGTCAGTCCCCACCCTGTCCTGGTCCCCGGGGTTGTTGTTGCCCAGATGCCAGACTCTACACTTCCCTTTTTGAATTTCCTTCAATTGCTCCCTGCCCAACAATCCAGCCTGTCCACATCCTGCTGGACGGAGAATCTAGAGTTTCCAAAATCCCTAATTCACAAGCAAAATGAAAAAAGCTGACAAAATTCTGATTGTGCAGCTTCTAGACTGAGTGCATTCACTTAGCACAGCCCTAGAAGGAAAAGATGCCAAAACAATTCACCCTGTGGCATCTCTGAAAAACCTCCATCTTCCAATACAAATGTGCACTCTCCCTTGTCAGCATCTTGCACCACTGAGAACAAATTATACGTGGCATCAGCACCACAGGAGCAAATTTGGTGCTCTCTTCTCCTTTTTCCTGTTCCAGAAGATGTACATTCCCACATTCTTCCCCTCAGCAGGAGACACTGCTACAAAAATTATCCAAATGCCTGTCTACTATTTTTACCAAAACTATGACAAGATTTTCAGTTCTTTCTACATCTGAGTGAATAAACTGTTCTTACCACTTAGCTGTGTCTGTCAAAGGACTGCATCACACAGGGCAGAAAAGCACAGACGAGCTTTTTCAACACAAGACACAGAATGCTATGGAGGAATTAGAAGCAGTATGAAGCACATCACAGGCTGTGGAGAAGAGTAATACCTGTGACAACCAGTTACTGACCTTTTACTCTGTCATTTTCCATGACCACCACTCACACCAGCAGCAGTAATAAAAGGCCTTTTCTCCCAACCTAACCAACATGCTTCGTTAAATCTAGAGGTTTGTCTGGGGTCATAAACTCCTCTCTGGAGCGTATTCCTTGAGACAAGGACAGAGTGCCAGGGTTTCAGTTACTACACAGGAATATTAGTTCACCCAGCTATTTACAAACAACCATGCAGACAAAGCTTTGTTGTGCTGTGTGCTTTGGTTAGAGCTTCAAATTCACTCTGTTAGCCTACTACCTACCTATTCTGCTTAGAGGAACAGTTCTGGAAGAGAAATATCTAGCAATATGGTGTAACAATATAAACTGGCCTACCAGGGATGATGATGCCTGCAGTAGATGTTTCCTCAAAGACAGATATGTCACGCATGATACTCATCTGCCTTTAGTAGCAAGATGCTCCAAAGCCCAACATTTCAACTTAGTGGCTGGAGGGTTTGCCGTGCTGCCGTTGGCTGAGATCCTCTCCAGCAATAACTCTAGAGAGAAGAAAAAAACTAACAAGCATCAGCATCCTTTCACATGTTTTAGGGTATTCATATGATTTGATTCCCTGTTTAGCTTATGGAAATCCCAAGAGATTGATGCAGCTCCCTAAGGAAACACTGGTGGCAGTAGAGCTGAGCTTTGCAGAGCTGGGTGTAATGTGTCTAACACAGCCATGGGATCCCATACTTAGCCTGCTCTGCAAAGTTCCTACGACTCCACATTACAATCAGATTGCCAGCCTCTGCCTTTCCATACCAAACAGTATATGTTCCATCCTCCAAAAATCTTACCAAGGAGACCAATTAAATGCAAATCTTCATTTCAAGCCAAATTCTGGGTCTCCACAGTGGAGACAGTGGAGACAGACTTCTAGCAGCTGCCCAACAGGGCTGGCACATAGTGACCATGAGCTAGTCTTCCAAACCCAGCACTGCAGAGACACAGGGACATCCAAGAGAACAGCACTGTGAGCTTGGTTTGCATAGGGACAGTGGTTTTACTCTAAGCAGCCACGCTAAGAAAAGTTGCTACTCTCTAAGGCTCTGTGATGGTTTAGATATAGGAAGACAGTAAACCCAATCAAAATTTAACCAACTAACCAACCAACCAACCAACCAACCAACCCACCCTTAACCAACCAAAGCAAGACTTAACCAGACAGAAGAGTAAAACCAAATGCTGACAAAACACATCCTTTTTACCCAGTTATGTAATCCATGCCTAGTAATTAATCAAATTGCTTGAAACAGTGACATTAGATCCAAAAATATCATGTTCATTTGCAGCCAAGTGGAGTTTGATAAGAACAGACAATTTGGTAGCTCTTGTAGGTCCTTGTGCAGCAAGAGAATGAACATCCTGGCACCCTGCTCCGCAGTGAAGTGCCTGGTTTTGTGGAAAAACCCCAATTTTGATCCCTCTGTAATACTTCTCCTTTGCTTTATCTTAATAGGCTCATTGAAGGATGAAAGCTCGACTCTTTTAAGCCTACCTGGTTCCTATAGCGTATGGTAGTGTGTTAAAAATGATAACTCTGAAGCTTTGTGATAAGAGTGCTTCAAGGCAAAATACATTTGCATGCTAGGAACAAAGTTATTGTGGTCCTTTCTATCTGAATATTCAACGTAACTCTTACTCAGCAGTACTGTAAGGAGTGACTTATGAAGGCAAATGATTTGGCATCAATATTATTATCATTACTGTAATAGGAGCTCTACACAAAGCTGTGAAGATTCATAGATTCATAGATTCATAGATTCATAGATTNAAAGATTAAAAGATTCATAGATTCATAGAAGAGTTCAGGTTGGAAGGAACTTAAAAGATCATCTAGTTCCAACCTCCTGCCATGAGCAGGGACACACCCCACTAGACCAGGGTACTCAAGGCCCCATCCAAACTGGCCTTAAACACTTCTAGGGAGGGGGAGCCACAGCTTCATGGGCAACCAGTTCCAGTGTCTCAGCACCTTTATTGTGAAGAGCTTCCTCCTGATTTCCAGTCTAAGCCTCCCCTCTTCCAGCTTGAAACCATTCCCCCTGTCCTACCACTACAAGCCCTTGGAAACACCCTATCCCTAGCTTTCCTATAGCCCCCTTTAGGTACAGAAAGGCCACTATAGGATCTCTCAGGAGTCTCTTCTCCAGGCCAACTCTCTCAGCCTGTCCCTATAGGGACTAGGAAGAAAACATGTAATATTTCTTGATATGCAGGAGGATTGTGATAATTCAGTCAGGCTAACAATTTCATTGTGGAAAGTTTTTCCTGATCGTGCAACCCCAGTTGCTTTTGGTTAATTTCTAGACATCTAGAGCAACATGTTCCTTCATGTAGCCCTTAGAATTCCATCCTTGAACTACATTAGAGCCATTTGCAAAGCTGTTCAGACATCACTTCTTCTCAAGAGGTACTTTCAAAAATCAGATCACATATTCTGGTGTCTAAATTTTAAGTTGCCTGACTTTGAATATTCAGGGATTAACATTTGTATTCATGGAGTTAATTAAATTCATATTTTGTGGCTAAAACAAATTGGTCTGTAACATTCTTAAAATGCTGCCATGCCAATAGAGTGAGAACTAAGAAGAAAAAATGTCTAACAGAAGCTGTGTTTGAAGGGAAGGCTTCGTTTGACCCAAGCAAGAGAGACTTCCTTACAGTTATGGGCATTTTATTTCTGTATTGCTGAAGCAGTGGTGGCCAACATACAGGCAAGTTCACTAATCTCCAGAGCCACAAAGAGCTGGGATGTCACACCACAATGTGTTCTTTGTTGCTCCCCATGCCTAGCCTTTCCATAAAGCTTAAATGGGATTTTAAGAATTTAGAAGATGTAGGCTCATGAATATTCTTCCAAACACTTTCAGGCTCACCCGTGGTCTGTCCCACCACCCAGTTTATGGGGGAAGGATTTCAAATACAGTCACTGTAAAAGTTCATGCTAGCTGCTTATTCACCAGTGCAGAGGTAGTGTTGTAGGTAGAGATAGTGACAGCTACCGAAAGGAACTCTATCAAGAGATGAATGATAAATCTGCTTTATAAGATGTAGTTACATGTGCTGCTATTTAAAGAAAGTTACTGCACACTGAACATTTAAACTATTTCCTTATGAATGCCGATCTGTCTTCACACATTCATAGTTGTCTTTAATTTTGGGTTCCTGTCCACATGAAGTTATAAAATCAGTAAAAATACTACTGCAGGTGATCTCTGAGATAGAAACCTCCTTACACTGGAAGCAATACATGTTTTTAAACCACACAGACATCCGTGTCAACAGAAACAAGCACACAGACTTGGGAACTCTCAAGACAGCAAGTCTGGTGTGATAATTTAATTGCTCTTGACTTAACTTCAACTTCCAACCAATCAATTTCTAACAGCCAAGATGCTTGACAAAAGAAGTTTTAGTATAAAAACACTTATTGACTGAAACAGCACTGAAGAATAATTAGATTCTGTATAGCAAACATAGGATTACATTCCCTACTGCACACCATGTGCAGGATAAGTACAGTATTCCAGGATGAGAGTGTTAGAAATATCCTCCATTAAAAAAAATAATTTGAAAAAGACCTACAGCATTACGAAGGTCAACAATAGCAAACCTATGTTTCGCATCCCAATTTTAATCACAGAATCACAGAGGGATTGGAAGACACCTTGAAAGATCATCCAGTCCTTCCCCCCTGCCACAGCAGATCCAGTCACCCAGGAACACAGCCAGGAGTGTTTTAAACATCTCCAGAGAAGGAGACTCCACAACCTCTCTGGGCAGCCACTTCCAGTGCTCTGTCACCCTCACCGGGAAGAAGTTTTTTCTCATCTTGAGGTGGAACCTCCTCTGTTCCAGCTGACACCCATTGTCCCTTGTCCTAGCATTGGATGACACTGAGCAGAAGAGCCTGGCTCCTTCCTCCTGACACCCGTCCTTTCCATATTGATCAACATTAATGAGGGCCTCCCTTAATCTCCCTTTTTCTAAGCTCAAGAGTCCCAGATCCCTCAGCCTTTCCTCATTAGGGAGATGCTCCACTCCTTTCAGCATCTTTGTGGCTCTTTGCTGGGCTCTCTCAAACAGTTCTGTGTCCTTCTGGAACTGAGGGGCCCAGAACTGAACACAATATTCCAGATGTGATCTCACTGCAGCAGAGTAGAGGAGATGAAGAGAACCTCTCGTGATCTATTAATCCACCCCAGGATGTAGGCAATCTGAGTTATTTGTGGATTTCTTTTTCCTAAACTGCTGCCAGTGAGAGCACTGACTGGCCTTTCAATAAAGGAGAGCATTTATAACAATCTTTCTTACTTTTCATTTGTTCTTTTGGTTAATTTAGTTGTATTAAGAGGTCAATCAGAAAGAAACTCTTCATTTGTTGAGTGTCTGATATGTATGTGACAAGATTTGCGATCCAGTGAATCACAGAACTGCAGCATTGGGTTCATATTAACTGATTTTGCCTCCACAACTCTAGCACCTGGAATTTAAGCTTCTGATTCTCTAAGGACTGCAGCCATACCCACTGCAACTGCAAAGTTTCCTGTGTTATTTCTTTTAGTGTGTTCAGAAGATTCTTGCTAAATCCAACATTAATCTGTGTGTTACTGAAAGAGCACTCTAATGATTTATAACACAATCAGGGGCTGTAAGTTGAATCAATAGTTTATTTTGGAAAAACAGACTTTCTTGTTCCAGAACCTAGGTAAAATTTTAAAAGCACCAGTGTGATAAATTCCATTCATTATCTCCAGACATTAAAACAAACATTCTGGACTAAGGCAAGTATCTTTGGATATATCACAGAATCATTGAGGCTGTACAAGACTTCTGAGCTCATCCAGCCCAGCCCATACATGAACATCACTACATCAACCAGACCAGGGCACTAATGGCCACAACAAGGCTGTCCTTTTAACATGTCCAGGGATGAGGACTCCNCAGCTCCCTCAGCCTCTCCTAATCAGACTTTCCCTCCAGTCCCTTCCCCAGCCTCATTGCTCCTCTGAACTCACTCCAGCCCCTCAATCTCTTTCTTGAAACAGGGAACTCAAAACTGCTCCCAGTATCAAAGGGAGGCTTCCCCAGTGCCCAGGACAGGGGCAGAATGATTCCCTAGTCCTGCCGGCCACACTATTCCTGATGCAAGCTAGGATGCCATATACAGTACTCTGTTGCATAATTGAGACTCACTTCTGTGTCTCCAAGGGAAGAGCTAAATGAATCACTAAATTACATAGGTTTCATCAAGATTTGCATGCCCTGGGTAATACATGTCATGTTGCTTTGCATTTTTCAGAAGTGCACAGAGCAGATACTTTGACCATTCCATGTCTTGTAGCAGGTTTTGTTGTTGTGTGATGTTGGTGGTCCAGGGAAGAAAGCAAGCTCAATATAAAATGTGGTTTCTTTCCAAAAGAGGAAAAAACACAAGAAAAGTATTGCAATTATAAAGTGGCTAATAAATAATGACTGGTCTTCCTACCCTATGGCCATACGATTGTAAATAAATCAACACTTAGTCTGAGAGCTTCTGAGACATGTGCCAGTGCAGCTGCTTGCATATGAAGTATCCACAGAAAGTCTGCCCACAGATTTTATTCTTACTGGGCAGTAGAGGCAACAATTAGCAGACATATTCCTGGGTGTAACAGTAAAACTGTCTTGATAGTAGTATGCAGGTGATTTCCTATGAAATGCACACACGCCACCTTTTTGTGCCAGTGATTGCAATCAGACATGCTGGGAGACATGCTGACCACCTTTCACGTGCACAGTTCCAAGAGAGACAAGCTGTCTCAAAATCTAGACAATCTTGACGGCTTGGAAAAGTGGTTTCTCTGGCATCACCCACCAAAGTATCGTGTAACCATAATGAATTCATGTGAAAGTATCTTCTCTTCCTAAATGCAGAACCATCGCCAATAGGGTTGATCACTGACATTCTGTTCCAGTCAAAAATTCGGAGGACATTACTGATTTCCTCCTGCACTTGGATTCTAAGTAGGATATCAAGTGACATCAGTTACTAACATCACAAGCAATGAAAAACTTGTTGGCCTGGTTTGCACTGTTGCTATAAAATCTAGTTTATTAAGTACCATAACTAGAAGCACCAGGCTGTGAATCCAAGCACCTGCAACCCCACTGTAAAACGGAACCATCTAGTTGCTTCTGGAAGTGGTTTCCATGGATTTTTAACAATGGAGTGAATGGAAAGTCTCTTAGTAAATTTTTCAGGTCCTGGAGAGCTGTTATATTGGCATCCCATGGATCATATTGTTCATTTTAATGATGTAAAACGCTGGCATTGACTTTCACATAAATGGTCTCCATAAATTTGAATTGTGGGATCGAGCCCTACTGCTCTAGATTGGTAAATTAATTCTCCTCTAATGCTACAAATGCTGTCCTATTTATCATGACTAAATAAATCCAATATTTCAGTCGTTAAGAATTCAACACTGGAAACAGCTGGTCTTTTCAGATTTAAGCCAGGGAATAAATTCACTAGCAGAGCACTATAAAACCAGGTCCTAACTCTCTGAAGGACTTTAGAAGCCATCAGGCAGTTCTTTATTAGGGAAACAATATTTATGGGAACTCTGAGTCCAAATTAGCTGTAACCCAATGAAAATGGATTTCTTCCCTATTCCCCCTTTGTTTTTAATTTCTCTAGGCTTAGACTACTTCAAAACAAGGAATAGAAGGATAAGAGACTTCTAGTGCTTACAAAACAGATTGCCCCACTACTTGCAAAACATATCCTGGTCACTGTGCTTGTTAACCACATCTGCTGTGTAGACAGGGGAAGATACTACCTGTCTACAGGTTTCAACTTGGGATAGAATCTCAGATGATGGCTCCTCTACACTGTACATGGTGACATGACTCAGGGAAAAAATAACAGCTTATTCAATTACAAGGAGGTGAGTTAAACTGTGAAGTTTGGATTAAAATACATCTATTTATGCTAGACATATCCAAAGTGAAAAGGAGACAAGTTCCCAGCCAACAGGAACCACACTGAAACCTGCTTTAATAAAACTTGAAATGCATCACCTAGAAATTCTTCTTGTGTGCACATCTGCTTTCCAGTCTATTTAGAACTGACACCTATTAAGCAAATGTTTTAACTGTGCCTTTCAGATCTTCAGAAGACAGGGCATTGTTGCAGTGTCAAGCACAGGCTCAGGCTTCTGGGAGAAAGCTTTGATATCAGACTTTCTTTAAGATAATGCATTCCTTATCACCTGGGCCTGGTGTATTGTTCACTTGTTGACACCTGTACAAACTCTGTGAATTGTCATTTATTGGGTTTATTATCACAGCATCACAGAATTATTGAGGCTGGAAAAGAACTCTGAACTCATCCAGCCCAGCCAAGGGCCTAATGTCACCACAGTAAGCTAGACCAGAGCACTAAGTGCCACAGCTAGTCTTTTCTTAAACACCTCCAGGGATGGTGACTCCACCACTGCCCTGGGCAGTCCATTGCAATGTCTAACCACCCTTCCATGAGAAAGGGCTTCCTAACATCCAATTTAAACCACCCTGGAAGCAGCTTCAGGCCCTGCCCTCTTATACTATAATTAGTTGCCTGGAAGAAGAGCCTGATTTCCACCTGTATACAACTTTCCTTCAGGTAGTTAGAGAGTGTGACAAGGTCCCCCCTGAATTTCCTTCTCTCCAGGCTAAACACCCCCAGTTCCCTCAGCCTCTCTTCATAAGACCTTCTCTCTACTCCACTCCCCAGCCTTTTTGCTCTCCTCTGGACCCTCTCCAGTACCTCAATATCTTTCTTGAAGCAAGTGGCACAGAATTGCCCCAGTACTTTAGAGGAGGTCTCACCAGTGCCCAATACAGAGGGAGAATGGCATCTGTAGTCTTGCTGGCCACACTATTGCTGATAGAAGCCAGGATGCCATTGGCCTTTTGTGCCACCTGGGCAGCCTGCTGGCTCTTATTTAGCCGGTTGCCATCCAGTACTGCCAGCTTCCTCTCTGCCAGGCTGTTATTTGTTATTATTTTCCAATGTTTCTTCTTTGAACAACTGAAGCAAACACAGAGGGCTTTAGGGAAAGTGCCCTGCCAGCAGCCCTGCTTGCCTCCCACACACTGTGTCTTTGTCTATGCCCAGTGATGGTCCTCATTTCCAGCCTCTCATTTCAGAATCCCATATTCTGCTCCTTGCTGAAACATTTATTTCTTATTGAAGACTCCAAGTCCTATGATCAATTCTGGTAATACAGATGTAGAAAATCCTGCGAACAAGGACTGGGAGTGTCACCTCCATCTTGGCAGCACTGCAGTGTCCAGCTTCCTCTGCAGAGCTGAGCTTACTCTTTTGTGTGAGGAAGCAGGTAACTGCCTTTTACTGTGATATACTCAGTCTCCTATTTTGCTCCTGGCCGTGTGCAGCTACACACAAAGCCACCCTTTCTGAATTGAACTGCAGAGCTTGAACTGCTGTCAAACTTGGTGATTTCTGCAGGAGCAGTTTTGCAGATGACAGTGAGCAAAATGTCCATCCGTAAGGGTCTCCTTTAATTGCTAACGTTCTTACAGAAGCCATACACAATTGAGCAATTAACCCACACATAGACTTTAACTTGAAAACGTTTCATGCCTTGATGGGTGACAATGTCAAAGGAACTTTCAGCTTCTTCGGGTTCGGGTTCTTTAACTAGAGAAAGATGCAGCTGGCCTCAAAAAACATAAACTAGGCACTGCTTATAAGCAATGCGTTTGGTATTTACCTCCCTTTACACAGCTTGGGTTGAACTCATCGGTATCAATTTCTGGATGCTGTCCACTAGCCAGCAATGTACCCTAAGCCATACACATAATTTTTTAACAGAAGCTAATAGCAGACACTGCAGAAGGATTAAAAGAACAGGCATTAGAGAAGTGCCCCTTTAAAGGAGAGTGCCATCATTATACATAGAGTGGAAACTGGTAACTCTCTATCTGTATTTCAAGAAATCCATTTAACCCATATAATGTAGGAGCATCACCTGCTGAGATGAAAGCCCAGCTCCATTTTAACTCCTGGTACCATTTGGCTATGGTTTATGGCCAAAGCTGTTCCAGTGCCATGGAAAAATAACCTGTACTTGTAATTTCACCACAAGGCTCAATAGACCAATGGCTTCAGTAAATGTGGAATTAGCTGACCTAGTTACTCAAACCAGAAGCCACACATCAGTTTTTGCATAGTATTTATAGCAGTTTAACAGAAATGGAGGAAATGTTCTTTTTCCCCAAATTCAGCCTATGTTCAAGTTTCTATGGAAACCCTGAACACCTGCACAGAGAAAAGCAGCAAAGGGTGAAAGAGTTCTCCCTGATTTTCACCATTTCCCCTCTTTTCCCTTTGATCTGTGCAGAAGTGTTTTATGTATAATTCACTTGCTGCTGTCCCCTATTTCTCTTTTCACTCTTCATGTATCTCCAGGCCTGGGGAAATTTCCCTCATTGTACTGCTTCCCATTGGCTCTCCAGATGATTTTGAAGTGTGATGACTAACACTTAAATATTTTCAGGTCCCTGGTCTCCATGACTTTATATGTTCATTTATTTCAAGTCTGCTGAGCACAGAAAAAACCTGCCAGAAAGCGTAAGAAAAGTACTCAGGACTGGGAACTGTAACTTGGATGATCACAGAAGATCTTCCACCATGGCTGCTTAGAATCTCTGGGTTGCACTAACATAAAATCTCTGAGATGGTACCAGATGGCCCCAAATGGATATAAATGGCACACATCAAACAGAGTTCTAAGGACCCTTAGAAGAGTTGGGTTTGTTTATCTTCATACGAAAAAGCTAGGAACCATGTGAACCAAGCACAGGAATTGTTGGGTACTCAAGGGTGGGTTTACCTACAGACCTCAGAAGACTGACGAAACAGTGCAAAGGTAATTTTCATCCCATCACCTGGGGTCTGCTGTCCCTTCTCCTTCAGACCCAAGAGGCTCAGCCCTGCCTACCTGCATAAAGCAGCAGAAACTTCAGTTTCAATGGGGCCAGATGCTGAATGATTCTGTAAACACCTACTTATTTTAAGGAAATAGTATAACTTGTTATGCTGGTAGGAAATAGAAAGCAAAACTTACTGAAGTCCTCAGAGTTGAAGAAATTTCCTATAAGGGCTCGTGGTTAAGAAAAACAAACTTGAAGGTAGGGTAAAAAATAATAGATTAAAATCTTTAGGTTTTAAGGGTAGCATTTTTATTCTTTCAAGCTTCTAGATGCAATTTCCTTTCCAGAGAGAGGACTGCATACTGTCAGAAAGGCCCACGGGATGCCTCTGAATAAGCATGTTCCGCTTTCCTGGTGCAGAACATGACTGCCACGTGCTTGGTGCAGCCAAGCAGAACATGGTTGGGTAAGGGAGACCCACACACTACCTGAAGGGTAAGTTCCAGTGGTGCCAGGATTGTCCTCTTGGATTAATTTCATAGATTCTTTTCTGCTCTAGGAACTGTGCATTCAATTAAATTGTTTCTTGTGTAAATTTTCACTTCCCTCTTTTTAAATTACATTAGAATCATTTGTGTAACAGTCAGCATCACCAGGGTGTCTTGGAAACTTGAGCAGTCACGTCTTTTACAGGTCATGCAAACATCAGCATTGAGAGTGTCACTGAATGCTAAATAAAACCTGGCAGGGAACATCGCCTGTGAGTAGAACAGAGGAGGAATGGAATAGTTCAGCACTCTACCTCATGAGTCCTCTGCTACATAAAGAGCTCTGACAATTAAAAGAATTTAAATATTGATAGTGTTACGATCATTTCAGAGCAGAAACATTTAGAGCCACTAAGCTTGGGATTATTTGTTGACATCACTGATGAAGTAATGAACAGGTCTTATTAGGCCACAGTATAATGAAATCTTAGCAGGAAAGGTGAAGGAAAAGATTCGCTGTTGCTTCCGTTTTACAGCTACAATCATCAGCGTTTTTTTCTATGTATAACTGTACAGTCACGGGCTCTTTGCAACTGATGAGGAAAATTCATTTCAATAATACAGAGCATTTCTTATATAGAGAGTTTGTGTTAAGATTTTGCATATGAATTCACCATGAAAGAACTACTTGGATATGGAAATAGTTGCTCCCTTTTATTTATTAAGACCTCTTTCATGGATTTCAGTACCTTATTATTTAGTTATTTATTTACGTTGAGTAAATATTTGTTGACTGACGATTTCATCTTTCATTTCACTGAATTCCTTTAAAACAGTAAAACAAAACCAAGCACTAATATTTGATGTAAAGGTCCTTACTGTTGGAAAAGGCGAAATTTTATGAATAGAAATTATTGTAAATTAGTAGATGGCCTTTATACGTATGTTAGAATGTTGTAGCTTTAGCAGCAGAAACTCACCCTGTATGGCTAATAGATATAGAAAAGAATGTACTGTGGGGCCCTGCCTGGGTAACACCTGGGCTTGAGCTAAGCCAGAGA
>VZRI01006994.1:25406-50774 GCA_013397515.1 Upupa epops
CAAAGGCTTTGCTCAGGTCCAGGGAAATGACATCAGTCACTTGCCCCTCATCCATTAATGTTGTGACCTGTTCATAAAAGGCCACCAGGTTTGTCAGGCAGGATTTGCCCTGGGTGAAGCCATGCTGATTGTACCCAGTCACCTCTTCACTGTTCTCCTGTCTCAGTAGTGCCTGCAGGAGGATCTGCTCCATGATCTTAATGGGCACAGAGGTGAGACTGACTGCCTGTAGTTCCCTGGCTCCTTCTTCCTACCCTTTTTGAAAACAGGAGTTATGTTTCCCCTTTTCCAGTCAGTGGGGACTTCATCAGACAGCCATGAATGTAGTGATTTGGCTTGGCTGGGAAGGTTACCTCAGTACTGCGAAGATCTGTGTATTTCCCATTAGGAATTAGGTTTTTTTCATCTGATACTATGACCAGTCAGAGAACAAAAAGTACTTTTCTTTCAAATCACAGTTAAACTATCCCTTCTCTTCCCATCAGCTTTCTCTGCTGGCCAGTTCTCTCCAGCAACTGAGGCTCAGAGCAACCATGGGTCTTTGTTTGTTTCTAAATGCACAAGATGCTTCCCTGCCCTGGTAGGCTATTCAGGTTCTCACAGCTTTATTTGAATCAACATTCTTGGTTTCCTAGAAACGTGTCAACGCTGTGCCAGTGCTCTTCCTGTCACACAATTGCACGTATGGCTGTGTACAAAACACAGCAGTGGGGAACAGATTTTGCCAGCTGTCTGTAGCCAAAATGTTAAATTGTGTGATTTCCTTAGCCCAAGAACCATATAAATGTCATCACTTTCCTCAGGGATTGCGATTATTTGGTGAGTTCATTTCCAATAAACTGTTAAGGGAAGAGCCATAGCTTTGTCTGTGTGGAACTTGCCCCAGCCCAGTCCAGGAGAGGCATTCAGACTGGTCTCAGCCTGCAGAAGGGAGACTGGGAATTCTGCATCATTTACAAGCCAGTTAATAGCCACTGCAGATAATGTCATAAAACCGATACATCGATTAATCAGAGTCTAAATATTTTGTGGACTCATTCAACAGCAATAATTAAATCAGGGGTTGTTTCTTCTCATGTGGTTTCTTTTTTGTTGGGTTGTTTTTAAAGCTGATTTAATTTTGTCAGAGCGTTTAGAAATAAACCTTGTGAGAAATAGAAATGCTAATGTGACTAATAGCACAGTACGGGAAGGGTAATGACATGTTGGTGAAAAGTAATACTGTGAGACTGCTTCGGATAAGATTAATTAACTGAATGTTTATGTCGACCACTGATTTCTGGTGGATTACTATTCCTGTTCAAGAAAAGAATAGTGTAGTTTGGAAGAACCTCTCTCCTTTCCCAACCAAGGAGACAGCAAAAATGACGTTGTAAAGGAAATCAGAAAGACTATAGAGATCAAAACCACAATTGTAATGAAACTTCAGTGATCCCATTATTAATTAGAGTAAATGAACTAAAGAAAGATGCTGATACTGAATTCTTAGCCCTGCGCTTTATTCATGTCCAAGGAGCAGACAGGTCATAGAAGAGAAGCTCGTGGCTAAAGCTTAGGACTTAGTTCAGCATGTTGTGTGCAAAGGTGCAATGTCACAGCAATCAGAGTAACTTCAAACTCAGCTGCTCTGTGGGTGCATTCACCCTCACAGAGGAAGCCTAACAGCATGTTATGCTGTCCAAGGCAAAGCTATGTGAGAACATGTGCTGCAAAGCAACTATGGGCTTGATAGTCTCTGTAGGGTGGTGGATATGAGTGAAAGATACCATCCTGGAGGTCTGCAGCAGACACCTACAAGTTGGGATTGAAAAAGGTTAAAACCAATCCAGTGAGTTTTCCTCATGTAGCTGCAAAGACTTGCTACCAACTTCTCTGAGTATTTGAGTCATTATGAAAGCTTACTCAGTGGAGCAGAATAAGTGCAAATCCAATTGCTAAAATATTGAAGAGAAAACTTTGAGACATGTTAAAAAAAACATCAAGAAGTTTTGTAAGAAATAAAAGACTTGCTTCTCTATGATTTGTTATAAAGCAACAAGCCAGGACAACGTGCAAGGCACAAAATTATGACAACATTTTATCACTAACATCTTTACTTTCTGCTTTTTAAACTCTGGCTCCATTTGGACTCTTTCACAGGATGTCAACTCTTGGGGAGAGCTTCATGCCTTGCTATCTGATGCCAACCCGTATTCGCATATCTGGGCTTCAGTGGAGTTGTTCCAATCATAGAATCCTTATGGCTGGAAAGGACCTTCAGGATCATCAAGTCCAGCCCTCATCCCAGCATCTCCTCAGTCCCTACATAGAGGCCTCAAGTGCTCTAGCTACTCACTTTTCAAAAACCTCCACCACCTCGCTGGGCAGCCTGTTCCAGTGCCCAAACACACACTCATGAAAGACCTTCCTAAGATCCAATCTAAACCTCCCCTGATGCAGCTTGAGGCCATTTCCTCTGTCCTATTATTAGTAATTTGGGTGAAGAGGTCAGCACCAGCCTTGCTACATTCTCATTTCATGTAGCTGTAGAGAGAACATGGAAGAGCCCAGTGATGCTAAAGATAGCCCACGTGATAAAGCAAGAGGTGTAAGTGATGCAGTGTTCTGGCTTATCTGTCAGAACTGCAAAAGGCAAATGCTTCAGAGTCAGCTTCAGCTGACTTCAATTTACATGAAAGCTCAAAGTTTCCTGTCCCAAGAGAAGATCTTCCTGAAACTTTGCATTAATTGCCCACACAGCATGGAAATTTCAGCAACACTGAAACAGTGTCCTAGCAATTTAGCAAACAACCTTATCTCTCTACGCTTGCTCACTGCAAACCCCAGCTCATTAAAGAGGTCTTTATCCAGGAAGAAAAAGACCTGGCAAAAAAAAAAAAAGGCAAAGAGTGCATTCCCAGCAGAACTGTGCTTGGGGGAAAAATTAACACTAATCCATGCAGAAAATACCCATACAATGGCAGATGGCACTTCTTGCCTTTCAGCTCCCTCCACAATTTGCAAGTCAAGGATTGGAGAGAATGTGCCAATCCCAGCACAGCATCACAGACACAACAGGGAGGGAAAGACGGGACATGGTAAGCTTTGCTACTTCTTCTCCCTTCTCATTTTTCATTGTAGTTTACCCTAATGTCCTAGGATTATTACAAAGAGTTGTTTTAGTTTATGATAGGCCTTCCTTAAAATCCAAGACTCTGGCTTACATATGAATCAGAAGAACATAGTTGACTTATTATGCATTATGCCATCATAACAAAAGCCAAGACCAACACAAACCGTATTCTAGTGAAAACAGGATCTCAAAATCCAATGTGGTAAGGTCTCAGCCAAGACACAAGAGCTGCTCACAGCTCCCACTCTGATGAAAACAACTCTGCATTGAGAACTTTCAAACACCTTCTCCCTTGCAGGTTCAAGCTGATTTGGAAACCTAAGCTGATGCCAGGTCCATCACCTTTTGCAATACCCGTTAACTTTCAACCACTGAGCACTGAAAAGCAGCCTGGGACCAACAGAGGAGTCTCTGTCACTCCCATTAGTCACCTCTTGCTTTAAGGAAACACACAGAAAGCCACTATTCTCAAGCTGTCAAGAGTGTTTAGGGCTGCATGATGAAGCTGTGAATAATTTCTCTGGAAGACAGATTGATTTCTTCTAGCACTGACTGAGTGGGAACCAGTTACCTTTGGACCAGCAGAGATGAGGACCAGGGATTAATTCTGTTTTGCCAAGTCTTTCTGCTACTGATCACCAAAAGAGCTTTGGTAAAAGAAACAATAACCTGGCAGCAATAATGTCTTTAAAAATATGCTTATTTGTAATCATGGATTTAGGGGTGTTCAGTTTATGTTCTTTAAACACAGATTCATGACTGGCTGCAGACTTCCCGTAAAGCCGCTTTCTGCCAGCTCTTCCCTACTTACACAGGGTATAAATCCACTTCATAACCAGTCAGACAGGCACACAAAACAGTTTGGAGATTGTAACCAGTTCCTTATGGCTGAAAGCAATGAATTTAAGTCCCTGTGCAGCTTGCACTGCTTTTTGGGGAGACATATGTAGTAATTAGAAATTTGACAAAATACAAAGGGGGAAAAAGAATGGGAAATGAACGCAGAGAACTAAATGAACATTTTAAAAAGAACCACGACTGATAGCAAAATGAAGCAAAGGCATTTCATTTGGCTTGGGTTTGAAAACTTAGACCAATTTGGAAAGTGACAGAATAGTGGAGCACTAGCCTCAGGGCACTGGAGAAAGTTTTCAAGATGAAGCTGTTTTGTTCACAACTGACTTCAGCACCTATTCTGCAGCAGGGGCCAGCATATCACTGGGCACTCCATTCAGCACCTCCTGTACCCACACTCCAGCCGCTTTGCCATAAACTCTGGTGGAACAAGGACATACCTCTCTAAAGCTACCTAACAGGAGGTTCTAGTGAGGCTGGTGCTGGTCTCTTCTCCCAAATTACTGATGATAGGACCAGGGGAAATGGCCTCAAGCTGCATCAGGGGAGATTTAGATTGGATCTTAGGAAGAAGTTCTTTCCTGAGAGAGTGTTTGGGCACTGGAACAGGCTGCCTAGGGAGGTGGTGGAGACACCATCTCTGGAGGTGTTTAAAGGTGAGTAGCTAGAGCACTTGAGAACATGGTCTAGGGGTTGGGGAGGTAATGGGATGAGGACTGGACATGATTATCCTGGAGGTCCCTTTCAGCCATGAGGATTCTATGATTCTACTCTATGGCACTTGATGCTGCCAGATGCTTGCAATGCACAGAGCGTGACTTGGTGTCTAACATTCCCAGCCAGCAGGACTACTGCTAACAGGGCAGATGTACCATATCCTCACTCACATGGAGGACCATGGTATGGATAGCAGTGTTTCATTCACTGCTGATGACACTTGAGCAAATCCCAGGACTTCAGTCTGCTTGTTGTCCTCTGCAAATGTTTATCACAAACCAACAGTAGAGCAATTTTGCATTTTCTCTCATCAGTTCCTTCAAGCTACTTCTCTAAGTAGCCATTATATCAAAAGAATAATTTTAAGAAACTTCTGAAGGCAGGGAATGTTTGAACTTTACTACACCACACCACTATGATTAATTTCCTACCATTGATCTTCTAAGAACTAGTTTAATAATGCTACACTGACAAATTTAATGTAAAAGTGTTCATTATATTCCTGGAAGAACTTTGATAATAAAGATGATGAGATGATGAATGTGGCTTAAAAGCACTTGAAGGAAGCCTGGTCATTTCCACTTGGAAGAAGTGTGGTTTTCCCTAAGCTTTTGCAATAAGGCAGTGTGATTATGCACAGAAAGATGAAAGAAAAAGCCAACAGTAGCCATCAAGTAAGTCTAAAAGTAATAATGAAAAAGCGGGGCTTGTTTTCTGTGATTGCCACACTCACACCCTCAGAACTAGTCTCACTAAAGACAAGTGATAAGAAAGGCAAATACATCCTGCTTCTTTTCATGTTCTGGAACTGTAGGAACAGATGATAGCCAAGCAAAAGCATTCAGCTGACTCTACTGAAGCTATTTATGCATGGACATAGACAGATGAGAAAATGATTCCTATTGGAATGTAGGTAAGGAGGTTTAAGGAGTTACTTGGGGGAACAGGGAAAGATGAAAAACAAGGAAGACTAAGATAATTAGAAAGTGAATTCAGTGAACACAGATCCCAGCTAGGCCAGTGCTGGCCTTCCTCTGGTCTCTCTGATGAACATCATGTAGACACACAGTTCCATTCCAAGCCATCACTCAAACAGCTAAACCCAGCAATTTCCTCACCATATACAGTACCATTGTGCGATGTTTGCATATCACGCTCAATTTATTATTCTTGACCAGCTAACATATGAAAACACACAGATTACAATGTCTGTGAATAGCATTGTCAAGGGAATGTAGGACAACTTTCACAGCCTGCTGTATCCCTGAAAGACTCATATAATGCAAAAAAAGAAATCATAGGTCAGATAATAGATACATCGCGTATGAGATCCTCGCCACAGTCAACGCTCTCATCACCGCTCTCATCATGACTTCAGCTCTAAAGAATGAGATGCTTGAGAAACTCTTTTCTCCTAGACTTTGCACTAATCTTTGTATGCAAATAGTGCCTTTTGATGTGTAAAACAAAGAGTATGTTTGTACAAATATTCAGGAAGAATTTAAGGAAGATATCCACAAAAGGATGAGAAAGTATCTTCATCAGTCTGCCAGAGAAGGTAAATTGAAATCGTTACAGCTTAAAATTTTATGCAGGTTTTATTAGACTCCCTAGAAGCTTCTCAATAAAAGGATGATTTTCCAGCAACAGTGGCTGAAGGTGAAGATATCATTCAGTTCTTCTTGACGCTTTACATATTTAGGCTGCCTTTTGCCATTTAGTTAGAGAGTCGTATAGGAATCTATGTATAAATAAGCTGTTTTGGAAAGCAAAGCTCTCCTGTCCCTGAGGTAGCTGAAGGGTATGTCGTGCTGGGAGGATTTGTAACAATGGAACTTCAGTCAATCTCTATTTGCTTCATTATATTTGAGCTGCATGAAGTAATTATATATTCCCAACCAGAAAGGAATTCAAAGGCATTTTCTCAAACTCCCAACACCTAATAAGACATTGATTACATTACTAACAATGTCCCTGGTGATGGCCTGATTCCAGGGGTATAGACACTGCCTGGATAGTCTTTGCAGCATCTTTTGATTATTGGTCGCTTTTAACAGCCAGATCAAACGATTCCTTTCTTACCTTCAGTTCAGTGACTGAAATCAGTGACTACGATTTATCAATATAAAAAGGGAAAAATGTGTATTGCAGATGTTTCTCTGCAATCTCAATTGTCCATTTAACAAAACCAACCAGTTAATGGAATATTTGCTCCTGGGAATTTTCCACCCATTTAGCCGATGGTGTTTAGATCCTTGTCTGACACACTTAAGATCTTGGTCTCTTTCTGAAGAGAACATTTACTACATTACAGATGGACAAGGCTAATTAAAACGTCATCTAAACACAATATTACTCATGGATATGAAATTAGTTCTCTAATTTGTGCCTTTTCTTCTCCCATATGCCTGCTTTCATTTGCTTTTCCAAGCAAAAAGAAGAAAATAATTCAATTACATTTTTTATTACTTTACTGAGACAGTTCAATATTTCACCTTTTGCTCTGTCACCACAGCATCCTCTGAAAGCAGGAACAAACTCGATAAGCACTCTCTGTACTGCTTTTGGACACCTAACAACTCCTTTAGTCAAAGCTAATTTGCTGCAGTTTGTTGAAGTCCATGGGAATAACATATTTTGTTAAAGCTAATCAAGGGCCCATCTGCTTCCTGCTTCAAGAATAATTTATCCTTCTTAGCTAGATAAACTTGTCCTTGTTTGTTTATTTCTTAAGCCCTCAGACTAAAGTATTGATTGTATAATTGCTGAACTTTTACAGGGTTTTTAATTTTGCCAGAGAAATGAGATAATCATTAAAAGCCAGCTCGTATCTTTCAGACACTTTCACACCTGGTCAGGGGCCTCTGGACATGGAGAAGTTCACTTGCAAAAGATAAATTCCTGAGGATGGCTTGGCAGATGTCTGTTTTGCTGTTCTGCTCTAATATAGCTAAGAAAGAAGATACACAATGTGTGTCAATGCAAAAGCATCTCAAAGAACAGCACGCTTCTCAGTGACCGCACCTAAACCCAGACCATTTGTTCTTTAGGTAGGTTTGTTCCTAAGCTGAATAATTTCTCAATTTTAAAGTTTAATGTGTAAAATAAGTGTGAACATTACATTTTGATCTTGATATTCCACTTCTGTTCCTCTGTTAACACAAGGTACTCACTGGATGTAATTTGCAGAGGCAGAAGAGTCTAGGGAAACCCTTGGGGTTTTCAGTATTTCAGGTTGTTGAAGCAAAAGTAGGCAAGTGGCAGATTAAAGAGGAAGAACTTGGAAAACCCTTGTTAGAACCTCCTCCTTTGGTTTTCTTGGTGTGCTTTTCCCAGCCACAGTTCTTTGCAAAACCTTGCGATTAGAAAATTCAGGCTCTGCAGCATTCACTAGCTATGCACAGCATTTCATTTTCTGTTATCAGTATCAGGAAAGTAATTACCTTTGCACGTAGGGTTCTGGTTGTAAGGAGTTTGGTCTCAGTGTAAGCTGACTGCCTGTGCACTAGGATTCTATGGAGAGGTTTAAGAATGCCTGGTATATTCCACATTACTGTACAGTCAAGTCACTGATGTAAAAGGTCCAGTTTGTGAAGTAAGAATTTACTTTTACCTGGTATTCATGTACATATGTTTTGTTTCTGGAAATTAGTTAGAATAAAAGTTAGAATAGAAGAGTTTTGGGGATTAATGAGAACTAATATGATGGGGAAAAGAAAAGGTCCACCTCCTCTTCTGAATAGAATTCAAAAATCCCTAATAAATACTGTATAATTTCTTATTCACAATACTACTCTACAAGGACTTAATGACATGCTCTGTAGGCTAAAGAGGCTCCGCCAGAGACACTGATTAATAGAGAGCTGCCGTCTGAGAGAAAATCTTGGTGTGGGAAAACCCCTACTCCCTATGATAAGAGAGAATTTTGCTGAAAGCCTCACGTACACTCAATATCTGCCTCTGACTATGAATGCTGGAAATATATCAAAAATTACCTAATTGTCCTGAAAACACACACCTTAAAACATTGAAGAGAATGAACTTAGAACAAAAGGGCATTTGCTGTGGGGAGTCCAACAGCTGGCACCTTAGCATTGTTCAGCAAAGGTGCAAATACCTGTAACCAGCCACAAATAGTTCATATCATCAGCAGCTGGAAGGGCACAAAGGAAGGAGCAGTGCAGATCATTCCACTCCACTAAGAGAAACTCTCTGAAAAGAGCAGGAAAAAGCAGAAAGGTTTCTGACATTCAGTAGTGCTGGGAGGGTTCAAAACCGAGCAGTGAATGTTTGTGTAGATGGTTTTGACAAATCCAGCTTGTTTGGGAGTGGAAGAATTCATCACCACTAAATACAACCCAGCACAATAGTAATCATCTTAGCCTAGGACACATGGAGATAACCTACAAAGATGTAAAGTTGAACATTTTCTGCTTTGCAAGGCCACACAAAGCTAACAATTGTCTCACAATAAACTGATGCCGATTCCATGAGACAGTCACCTTGCCAATGTTGATAGCAGCTAACCACTGTTCAGAACAGCAGCCGCATCCCTAAACGCATCTCAGTGGCAGAGGGAATGTGTCACTGAGTTGTGCAACCGGGCAACGAATAAAACACCCTGAAATGAGAAGAAAAGTGAGCAGATACCTGTTACCAGAAGAATGCTCTGTGGTATACAAAACAAGTACAAAGTGGAAATGAAATTAATTGGAACTGAATCTATTTGCATTATGGATTGAATGCAATATGTTCAGTAGGAAAGCAAGAAACACTTCACTCAACAATAGGAATAATAGCAAAGTAAGTTGAATATCCCAGCAATGTTTTCATGTTCCAGAAATGAGCTTTTGTTGTTGTTAACACTTGAGCCATACTGGGTTTTTTTTCCTCCAAAACTTGTAAAACAACAACAATAGAAAGATCCTGGTTTGCATCTCTATGTTCAAGTTGTGCCATAGTTCTAAACATGCACAAGCGCTACAGGGAACTTGACAGTTCTTAGAGCTTTTCCGTTACAGGCTTGCTTTGAAATTTTTCAACAACAGGCCCAGTATTGTCCTCCCGCTTTTTCGAATCAATCTCTTCAAGCCTATGGACATGGAGAATCAATTCACACTTTAGCAGGAGTAGACATGGAACATGAAAAAGGCAAAAGAGATCCAGACTGTTGAAGTGTTGGGCCGTTTTCACAGACCGGAAAGAATGAAAACCTGGTTTATCTTAACAAATGATCGCTAATGCATAAATAGCACAGTGGAGAAAGAGGCGAATGGCTCCTGTGTGTCTGGAAAATGTCATGGCATATTCTATTTAAGGTGTGTCTTCTGTTCTGGTCTCTTCCTTCTGTATCACTCCTGACACAGGAAATGTGCTTTGCTTACGAGTGACTGGAATTTTAAACCCATCTGTGGGACTGAAATTGGTGGGAATTTCACACTGAATTCAAAATAAACAGGATGAAATCATTACATAATTTAAAAAAAACCCAAAACCTAAAACACTAGCCAAACCCATATAGCATCTAGCATTTGTGTTGCCTGTTCATAAAACAGGCAAAATTTCAGATACTCTTTCCTTGTGTGTTAGATGTTTTCTTGCTGCTCCTGCTTTCAAGAGATGTGAGGTTGGCAATTCTCAGAGGTATCACCTTTGGAAAGAGGGGCAGGGGACTGAAGAAGCATTTAAGGATATTGTAAGGGCATGTAGAAAGAGAATTAGAAAACCAGAAGCTCAGTTAGAACTTAATCTGTCCAAATCTGTTAAGGACAATAAGAAGTGCTCTTATAAATGCAATAATAACAAAAGGAGGGCTAGGAAAAATCTCCACTGTTTGTTGGATGAAAGGGGGAACATGGTAACTGACAACAGGGAAAAGGCTGAGGCACTTAACACTTTCTCTGCCTCAGTCTTTATCAAAAAGATGAAAATTCTTATGAAGAGAGGCTGAGGGAACTGGGGGTGTTCAGCCTGGAGAAGAGGAGACTCAAGGGGGACCTTATCATGCCCTGTAACTCCCTGAAGGGAGGTTGTAGTCAAGTGGGGGTCAGGCTTTTCTCCAAGATAATTAGTACCTTCATGGAAGAAATGGCAGGGCCTGAAGCTGTGCCATGGGAGGGATAGGTTGGATGTTAGGAAGCCCTTCCTCAAAGAAAGGGTGGTTAGACATTGGATTGGACTGCCCAGGGAGGTGGTGTAATCCCCATCCCTGGAGACATTTAAGGACAGGCTGGGGCCCTAGTGCAGCTTACTGTGGTGATGTTAGGTCATGGACTGGGCTGAATGAGCTCAGAGGGCTTCTTCAGTCTCAATAATTCTGTGATTCTGTGACCTTGGTGTTCCTTCAGAAGACATACAGAAAACATGTATCTCCTCTTCCACCCTGAAACTGAGATTTGTCTAAACCTAAATATAGGCTTCTACTTCTGTGAAAGAGAGATCCCACTAAAAGGAAGATCTGTTGAATAAGGATGTCATTGTTAACATATCAAGAAAAGACAGAACAGTCTCCTGATATTTTATTGACATCATTGCTGGTACAGCACCACCTCCCTCACTTGGCATATCTCAATGTGAGAAAATGTACAAAAGGAACCATCCTAATTCTGGGGACAGGAAACAAACATGCAGAAATAAAATCTGGAGTCCTGTATCTACTCCAGTGGTCTACCCATTTAACTATGAAAGCCAAGGCCTCCTTGGAATTAAACCTTGCAAAAGAGGTCAAGGGTAACAGAAAGGGCTGCTTCAAATACACTGCAGGTAAAACTGAACCAAGAGGAAATCTGGGACCCCTGCTGAATGAACTGAGTGTCCTGAAGACAGAGGATACAGAGAAAGCAGACATACTGAACACTTTCTTTGCCGCCATCTATACTTCTGGGAGCTGTTCTGATATCAAAGCCCAGACTGCTGAGGCTCCAGAGGAAGTCAAGGCAAGAGAGGAGCCTGCCTTGATTGATGGGTTAGGGATTAGTTGAGCAAACTGGACGTACTTAAATCCATGGGGCCTGATAGGATGCACCAGCGCGTGCTAAGGGAGATGGTGGAAGTCTTTGCTAAGCCATTCTCTGTCATCTTTTTTAACTGATGGGGATCAGGACAGGTGCCTAGAGACTGAGTTTAGCAAATGTCACTCCAATCTTCAAAACAGGTAAGAAGGAGGACCAAGGTAACTACAGACTACTCCTCCTCACCTCCATCCCATGAAAGGTGATGGAACAATTTGTCCTGGATGCTGTCTCTAGGCACATCAGGGACAAGAGGGTCATTAGGGACAGTCAGTGTGGCTTCACCAAGGGGAAGTTATGCTTGACCAACCTGACAGCCTTTTGTGAGGGCATAACCAGGTGGAGAGATGATGGCAGAGCAGTGGATGTGGTCAGTCTTGACTTCAGTAAGGCATTTGACACAGTCTCACATTGCATCCTTGCAGCCAAACTGTGAGATGTTCAAGACCTGCCTGGATCTGTTCCTGTGCAACTTGATGTAAGTGTCCTGCTGTGGCAGGGAGATTGGACTAGATGATCTTTCAAGGTCCCTTCTGATCCCTAATGATTCTATGAACTAGAACATCTTTGTCAGCTAAAAGCTCTAGACCTATATATGGATTTTAACAATAGCAATCATCCTTTGAGCATCCTTGTGAACAAAAAAGCTCATTCTGAACACAGTTTAGGAGTCTGAATGTGGCTCCCAAATCCATTTTGGAAACAGTCCGTTTCTTTTAGCAGGAGGTAATGTGTGACATTTTGTAACACTCACTCCTTTCTCCTCTTTCTATCCATCCACTTCCCATTTAAAGAATAGGAAATCAAGCTTCTCATACATAAGACCTGTTCCTTCACATTATGGTTTTGTACACACAAGCCTGAAGTGTAGAAGCAAGGTTCTAATGAACTGTACAAGCACTAATGAAACAGTCCTTCATGATTTTCAGAATTGCACTGTGTCACTGTTGTTGTATGGTTGTATTTCTTGTAAATTATGTTTTAACACAATTGTGATACTGTGGAACCAGATACTGTGATACTTCACAAGAAACTTGACAACTATGATAGAAGAAAATAGGGTTTTTCCCTATTTAATGTTTAACTGTTTCTGTTCGATTGCAGAAACAAAACCTTCCAGTAGCCTACAGTAAACAGCAAGTAGTATTTAAATACCTGTCTCAGTCTCGCAACTATTAGAAGTGAGTTCAAGGCTTGATTTATTCTTAGCCCATATCGCATTAAGTGGGACTCTCTGTAGTTCTTTAATTGTGTGTGCATATACATAACAAAAATACTCCACTTGATTTACTTCTACTTCTTCGAAGAAGAGATCAAAGTGCTATGACAAGCACAACCAATAAATAACATCCCCTGAAAAGTGTTTGGGTACCCTGCTGGGAGGTTACACATGTGTTCTATTCCTTACACTCATTGCAATACACTGAGCAGCTCAAGGAACTGATCAAGATAGCAGGGATGTTGAGAAGCATTTTAAATTCTAACCATTGCAACTGACTAGGGAACTCCTCACATTTGCTGCTGCTTCCTCACTGGTGCTTTAGCACATGCCCAGCCCAGCAGGCACTACACAGGTTACCACCCATCTTACAGACCATTATTCTCCTGCTGGAAAAGGACCACAGGTTCACAAGTGTTTACTTTAAAAACTCAAATATTGAGCTGAGAAATAAGTGTCTGTGAAGAATCTGGAAAGGCTATTCACCATGCACCAACAGGAGACTTGTCAGAGGAATAGTAAGCAATAAGTACGTACTTTCTTCTCCTGTCTTTCTGTATGAGTAGTCAGATGCAGGATAAAGGGACAAGAAGGTGGCTTTGGGCAATGCTGACCCTATCGCTTCCTGGCACCCACATGTACAGACAACAGTACTATGGGCAGGGATGCTGCTATGTGCTACAGCTCCACAGAAGGCAGGAAATTGCTTTGTGGAACAGTGCAACTCTACACACTAAACTACCTGCTACCTTTCTGGATGGAGCTTGAAGGAAATCCATGATCTCTATCAACCATACCTGTTACCGCATTGCATGTGTGGAAGATTATCCCAATGGCAATTGTCCTACTATTTCAACTGAACTCCTTTTAAAACCAAGCAGTTAAGCATTTCCAGCATTTCTTCATGATTTTACAACATGACTTTCCCTGTTGCACCACATTCCATCAGCCCAGCTGCCAATAGGTTCCTGGCCTGTATCAGGAACAGCATGGTTAGTAGGGAAGGGGAGTTATTGTGTCCTTAAGGAGCCTCATCTTGAGTACTGAGTTCAGTTCTGGGTCCATCATGATAGGAAAGACAGGAAGATAGTAGGGAAGGGGAGTTATTGTGTCCTTAAGGAGCCTCATCTTGAGTACTGAGTTCAGTTCTGGGTCCATCATGATAGGAAAGACAGGAAGATGCTGGAACAGGTCCAGAGCAGAGCTACAAAGGTCGTGAGGGGTTTAGAGAACCAGTCATATGAGGAGAGGCTGAGGGAGCTGGGTAGGTTTAGTTTGGAGAAGAGGAGGCTGAGGGGGGATCTCATTGTCCTCTACAACTACCTGAAGGAAGGTTGTGGAGGGGTTGTTGTTGGCCTCTTCTCCTTGGTGACTGCTGACAGAACCAGGGGCAATGGTCTGGAATTGAAGCAGGGGAGATTTAGATTGGATCTGAGGAAGAAATTCTTTCCAGAAAGGGTGGGGAGGCACTGAAATAGCCTTCCAGTGGGAGGTGGTAGAGTCCCCATCCCTGGAGTTGTTTAAGAACTGTGTTGCCACGGTGCCTCATGTCCTACTGGAGTGGCAGCATGAGAGGGGGTTAATTTGTGTTTCTTGATCGCTCAGGTATTGAGGTTTTTTATTGACATGGGGATGGTTGGACTAGGTGATCTAGGAGGTCCTTTTCAACCAGGATTATTGTGTGATTCTGTGTTTCTCATTTCCTTGTTGAAGAAATTGTAATGCAGAGTGTCAAAACCCATGGCTGTTACCTTTCTGCTCACACAGCACTCTATCCAACATTCCTAGTGCTTTTTCTCTACCTCCATACTGGGCTAAACCAAAAAATTCTCCACGAGTACCCAATTGTTTCAATTATCTGAAGTATGATGCCAGATTTGTTGTGTGCCACCTCATTTTATTTGTATTTACTGTCCTCCAGCTGTCAGCAGCAATGCCCATTTGCTACCTGCGAGCTGCCAGGCTGCATTACTGGAGTTGTTAACGCATCTTGATTTCACCCACACTGCTCTTTTCATCGGTATTTGTAGCACCAGCTCTGAACAGGAAATCTAACCTTCAAATGTCACACAATTACCCACAAAAGGGTACCTAAATAGCTACATGCAGGGTTCTACACTCATCTCCTCAGACAGAGATTTGATTTAGTTTGACGTGTCATGAAAATAATATCCAAGTGCGCACCAAAATTAACACACAAAAGAAAACATTTACTCTGTTCCCTCCAGCAGGTTGCAGCAGGGAAAGGTACTGTAAACAACACGATGTTGGTTTATCCCTCTTTTTCCCTTTCCCTTAGAGAGAGTTGAAGCTGCAGTACTCCCAAAATAAACACCCAACAACCTACAGCCATAGTAGTTTTGTTTAACGCTTCAAAATGTCAGTACAGAACAGAAATGACTGCTGTCTTCAAAAACAAAATCAAAACCCCATCAGTGACCAAGGATATAATCTCAGTGTGTTCCGCTGCAAACTGCATTTGAAGACAGGGAAGTGGCAAATCCTAGAGTTCAAGTTTTGACTGCTGCGTGTTTCACTGTGATTTGAAATAAAACATTAGACCAGTCAAAGCACCCCCCAGCCTCGAGTCTGATTCAAAACCAGACTTGTCTTCTATCCAGTATATTGTTGTCCTGGTACACCACATGGTGTTAGGGTTGTAGCTACTGGTGATTGAAGGACAGCACAGGACAGATTTATAGGCAGTTATTTATTAGAACAACTGGCAGGCTGGTAAAAAGCAAACGTGTTTGGACAAACAATGCCTTGCTCAGGTTTGAAATAAATTCCAATGATCTTTGCAGTCAAACAAATGTGGGGACTGTTCCTCAATACTTGTCTACTTCCATTGAGATATTATTTCCATCAATAGTGCCTGAATTACTCGTGTCTGACACTCTAATAAATCTGTAAAGGTCAGAGCAATGCTGGGCCCCCCAGAGCTGGCCTGTGTGCTGAGGAAGTCTTGTACACAGCATCATAAAAAATGCAAGCAGGCTATTTTGAGTTTTGAGTGCCTGAGAACTGGGAAATGATACAGTAGTTTCTGACCACATTTTAGGAAGAGAACTCCTTATCATTGTTGGCAGACACAATCATTCATTAATTTAGACGTAAAGAGAGCTAGTCTGTTTGAACCCAGGGTGGGTTGAATGCATTTATTCAGGTGTCTGCCAGTGGGTGCAGCCTGTGGAAGGCTGTAAAACTGGAGTGAACAATGGAGGGGAAAGTGTACTTCAAATAGATCTCACTGCATTAGTATTCACCAAGCCAGCACAAGTGGTTTCTCTTCTTAGAGCTGGAGCATGTTCTCACTGTTTCAGTGCCACCGTTAACCCCAAATGTTAGTGGTTCTGTAACCCTGGGGAAAGGAAATGCATATTCCTAACATGTAGAAACAAATACCTCAAGGTGGGTGAACTTCCTTCAATTATATGTCCAAGTCACCAGATTGACAGTTTGAAGAGGATATTGATTTTCTCTGAATTACTGTGGTGGCAAGACTGATCCGAAGAATTTGAGGTCAGCTTTCTACAAATCATTCTCCACAGTTATTCTCCCCCAGAAGTTATGCCATTTAAGAGGGAGCAGTAAGGTGGAAAAAGTGATATGTTTAGTGGAGTGCACCTCTCTCTGCAGTAACCCCAAGCTCACTTCCACTGCTGTACTAAGTTATGTCCCATTTCACACCTTTTTGCTATGCAGATTAAACTCTTGTACAATCCTATTCCTCAGTTCCAGGGTGTCAGAGGGCTGGCTCTGTATCACACCTTTATTAGGTGTGAGCTGAGTCCATTCCTGGAGTGGTGGCATTCTCAGTTGCTTCAAAGGCTCCCCACAGAAGTTTCAGCATAGGAGCCCTTAGAGAATGTGTCAGTGGGTCACAGTAAATGAAAGGTGCCAATAAACAAATGTGATGCTCTATCATGGAATCATAGAATGGTTGAGGTTGGAAGGGACCTCAAAGATCATCTAGTTCCAACCCCCCTGCCATGGCCAGAGACAGCTCTCACTAGATCTCCCTTGAACACATCCAGGAAGGATCCGGATCTGTCTTTAACACATTCATCTACAGTCTTTCTGAGCAACCTGTTCCAGTGCCTCAGCACCCTCACAGTGAGCAATCTCTTCCTAAAAGCCAATTTAAATTTACCCTCTTCTAGCTTGAAACCATTTTGCCAAATATAACATTATTTTAGGGCAAAACCAGGGTGAATTTCCAGCTCTTGCACTCTAGGGAATCAATTCTGGGACCACACAGAGACTGAAAGGAGAGCTTATGCTCTGAACTCGTGGAACTCTGCAAGGGTAGACACATAACTATATCAAGGTTATCATTACTGAAGAGATCACAACAGATGCAATCCTGACTTTCTCCAAAATGAAAAAAAACATCTACAGGTCACTTTACCCAATTGGAAAGGGAACCATAATTGGGTTTGTTTCATCTGTAAATAGAAGATAAATATATTAGGGGTTTCCTCTGAAAAATACAACCATGAT
The DNA here is from genome assembly GCA_013397515.1 of Upupa epops. Lineage (NCBI taxonomy): Eukaryota > Metazoa > Chordata > Aves > Bucerotiformes > Upupidae > Upupa > Upupa epops. Next base: position 42,823 of record VZRI01006994.1, read on the forward strand.
CCTGTATAACAAACCAACTTCAGCTTTGAAGCCATTCCACTGCCAGCATCTGGTGCTCTGCTGTCAGCTGTGCAAGACGGATGCTTGGAGTTCACCCTGTACACACACAAGTGCTTCTATCTGCATATGTCACATGAGTGAATTGCTCTCGCCAAGCTCAGCACATACATTTCCTTTCTCACAAGTCAGATCTATAGCTATAGAAAGCTTCTTTTCATTTCCTGTTCACACAACAGATGACATGAAAAATTAGTCCCATGACAGATGAGCACCCTGGCAGCGCTTTGATTTGTCACAATAAATAAGACTTCTGTAAAGCCTAATATATTAAGGTGATGCCAGCTGCTGACAAAAAGAGTTAAAGAACTCCCTCCAGAACACCAGGCAGGACTTGTGTATTTGGATGTTACTGCACAACAACACAACTCTCTCAAGCTTTTAAACAGAGACTGGATTCTTGAAGAAAACTGCTTAAGCCATTACACGATGTCCTTTGAAAGCTAAGAAGGAAAAGGGAACATGAATTGCAGCACATATGTTGACTCCAGTACTGCTGGGAGGGCACAGAAAACGTGTTTGTCAGCCACACACAGCTGAACTCTCCCCCTTGTCCTGGTCCATCAGATTGGCACAGTGGCAGGAGCGTTATTCATTTGCCTTTGTGCATTCTGGAATTACAGAGGTGGTGATATAACCTACAGCAGAGCTTTAGATGTTTGAGATAGTTTGGGAATAAATTGAGCATCCCTGACAAAGACCACACTTGCCGGAGTTCACACGCCCCTGCAGAAGCTAAGTCTCATCAGCCTGTGGGAAGTGCCTGCTGCACATAACCCCACCACTGCCCATTTCTGGGTTATACAGTTCTCTGAACTTGTCACCAAATGCATCTAAGGGAGCTTTCGTGACAAAGTATTTGCCTTTCTAGCATTACACTTTGAATTCTTACACTAACGTGAATCAGATTTAAAAGAAGAAAAAGTGTTACCTGAATGGTGAATGAGTCAAAGTGTTAAGCAGTCTTGAAGAAGAAGCCTTGAAGACCAAAGTTTCACTGTGAGGATCACTGAAGGATTTTAAACTCTCTGAGAAGTTTGCATCAATCTGGATTTGTAGGAGAATTTTTCCTACAAAATGTTATTCATAGCTGATGATAAAGGAAGAGGCCTTTCAGAGCTACTGATACTCCTTTGGTTTCAATCTGTAAGAACAGAGCCAAGTTCTGCTGCTGAACAGCCACTGTGAACATGTTCTTGGTTTGGTCCCGTGCCGCAAACCATAGGTTGGGAAAACAAGGTCAATTACAGAATCAGAGTCACAGAGTGTTAGCAATTGGAAGAGACCTTGAAAGATCACCCAGTCCAATCCCCCTGCTAGAGCAGGATTCCCTAGATCAAATCAAACAGGAACATGGCCAGGGGGGTTTTAAATGTCTCCAGACAAGGAGATTCCACAATATCCCTGGGCAGCCCCTTCCAGGGCTCTGTCACTCTCACCGTGAAGAAATTTCTTCTCATCTTGATGTGGAACCTCCTCTGTTCCAGCTGACACCCACTTCTCCTTGTCCTAGCACTGGGTGCCACTGAGCAGAGCCTGGCTCCTTCCTCCTGACACCCTTCCTTTCCATATTGATCACCATTAATAGGGTTACCCCTCAGTCTCCTTTTTTCCAAGCTCAAGAAACCTAACTCTACCAACATGCTATTCTAATGAATCAGTGAAATAAGCAGAGGAACAGAACTGGTCTAGTGCTTTTAGAACAAGAAATTAAAACTTGCAATATCCATTTTGTCCTTTGTAAACAGCTAAGAACCTTCACAAGCAATTAGCAACATGATTCTGTATGACACTGACTGAAAGGGAGTTTACCACTAGTCCAATAGAAATGGGATGTTCTTGAAAATTAAGCAACGCAATGATAACTTGTTCATTTAAATTAAAATTCTTCTTGAGAAAACAAACTGTTTGATGAAGGGTATGTCTGCTATCTGATAAATCTGACTTTCAGGTCTTTGCAAACATCAAACATCTTTTTCTTCTGCAATTTAACTCACATTTCTGCTTTTCATTCACCATCACCCCAGATGTTATGCAAAATACAGCTTTGAATTTCCGTGCTGCTCCATCTCTGCATAGATTTAATGCATTAACTTGTACAACCATTTCAGATACACACTGCAGGAAATATTCTGGGCATCTAGGGACAGCCATTGTGAGCACAGTGAATGAAGTTTAAAAACCAAGTAGGTTTCAAAGGAAACAACTCTTGAATGCAGCTCAGATGAGGATTCACCTGACTGGAGAGTCATCCCATAGAGAGGGACTTGGGGATCTTGGTGGATAGCAAGGTCAATGTAAGCAAACAGAGTGCTGCTGCAGCAAAGAGGGCCAACAGAATGCTGGGCTGCATTAACAAGGGCATCACCAGCAGAGATACAAGATGTTACCTTGCCACTCTACTCAGCACTGGTCAGACCACACCTTGACTACTGAGTTCAGTTTTGGTCCCCGATAGGCAAAAGAGATGCAGACAGACTGGAGAGGGTCCAGAGAAAGGCAACCAGGATGATCGGGGGCCTGGAAGACCCTCCATCTGAATAAAGACTGAGACAACTGGGTCTGTTTCAGCCCTGAGAAGAGAAGCCTTAGGGGGAACTTCATTGCAATGTTCCAGTCCACCAATGGTGGCTACCAGGAGGATGGAGAACTCCCTCTTCACAAGGAATCCTGTAGAAAGGACAAGGAGGAATGGTTACAAGTTGCCCCAGGAATGATTCTGACTGGATTTGAGAGGAAGCTTTTTCCCAATGAGAGCTGTTAAACAGCGGAATGGTCTCCCAAGGGAAGTGGGGGAATTGCTCAACTTGATAGGGCTCAGCTTGATAGGGCTCTGGTCCAGCTCATTTCAACTGGATGCTGCTTCAAGAGGTTGGACTAGATGACCCCTGAGGTCCCTTCCAACCTGCAAACCTGTGAACCTGTGAAATACTGAGAGCACATCCCAGCAAATAACCACACTGGTTAGAGGTGGAAGCATAAGAGCAAAGTAGGCGAAAAGTTGCTGGTTTGTTAAAAGAAACCAACCCCAACACTCGATCCAAGCCCAAGACCTAAGGAAATGCACACGGAAACTCCCCAAAAGGATCCACAAAACGGATGTCCCCAAAGGGCAGATCTTGAATGGCTGCTGTAAGCTCCAGCCTGACAGCGGCCACACTTTCTGTAACAGATCCCAAATGTGTCATCCAGCAAACCAGGTGAGTAGGTTATCTTAGATGGTCAAGAACAAAGAGGAGGGTTCTTCACATTTCCTACCTCCCACACTAGGAGCTCTCAGCCACTGAAACCAGACAGCTGCCAGGACCTGCTGGTGCCTCGCTGACTCCCAAGCCAGCAGTGCTGATTTGCACTCGTTGAGCTTCTGACCCCTTGAGCTTCATCAGTCAATGAAATTTTACCGCTTATTTCTGCCACCCTGCTGAGGCAGGACTCCAGCCAGGTTACACACCATGAAGTGACTGCCATCCGCACTCGGTTAAACCAAGCCCTTACTGGGCCTTCACCATAAAATTAACAGAACAGATACCTACTCCATACTGAGAACCAAGTCAGTTTGCATAAGCTACAGTCTGACTCAAGAACATCTCTATAGTAACCACAGTCTTGTTTGTTTGCTGGTTTTGCATTAAGGTGACATCACTTCTTTGTTAGTTGATGCAAACCGGGAGCCNTATTCCTTGTCCTTGTGTTCATTGAGAGTTTCTGACTGACTGAGTTAGGCATTCTAAAAATTAATAGAGCTGATTGATCCTCAGCAATTGAGCCAAGCTTCTTGGCAGCCACAGTGAGGCTCCTGTTCAGAGTTTTCAGTAGAAAACCAGTCTTAACCTCTTCTGGGAGAAAACTGTTGCAGCTCAATGGAAGACAAGGTTTCACAAAGCAGGTCTGCAGTGCTGCGTCCTGAACTCTCCCAGCAGATGTCAGGGATCCATGGCCATTTTGCACATTTCACAGCTAATCAATGTAATTTCTGTCTCTTGGGAAATTAAAATTTGCCCTGGAAACCAAGTCAGTGAAAAATGTCCTTTTGTACCTTGCGACCAAAGGCAAAGATTGCGGATTTCAGATTGTCTTGAAAAGCTCTAAACAAAACCCAGCAAAAATACTTCATCAGCTATAATACAGGAAGCTAGCAGTGGGAATGCACATGTGCTTCAGAACGTTTTAAAATGCCAGTCAGATGAATCCTATTAACAACACACATTCCATTGTACCGACACATCTTAGGAGGCTCAAGTTGTAAAACTAAGTGTTCTCAGCAGACCTGTTTTAACAGAATGCCCAGGGTCCTAATTCCTCAGACAACACATGGGAGCAGCTGACTGAGGGGGCACAGCATAAGACACCACCCCACAGAGATCCTACAGCCACAGCCAGATCCGTCAGTCATGGGTGCTCAGACCTTCCTGGGAAAGCCTTGGCCTTTGCAACATGCCTTGTCTAGTTTTCAGATATCAGTCCTTTCTTCCACCTCAGCAAAAGTGAACACACACTTTTCCTCCTGCCTCTTCTAATTATTATGAAGAGGTTTGGTGGCCTGTGCAATGTGATTGAGCCCCCAGGGACGCTGTGCTCTACATGTTTAGTGTCTATATTGCCTTAATTCAAGCTTCTGTGCACTGGGAGCACAGGATGCCTTATGTAAGCACTTGCAAGTGCTTTATTTGACCAGCAAGAAGCTAGGAATAAGAAGTCCATGAAAGAAGCAAAATGCCACCAAACAAGTGCAGAAATATATGAAGATGCTTTCCTCATCGCTAGAAACTTGGCTACAGGTTACAAAGCAAGAACAGAACCTGAAGCTACTTTGAAAATAAAGTGAGACAGGTTAATTTCTAGAGTCGTGCCTCAGTATCTCACTTATTAGTAACATTGGGTATCTCCTAGTATTAAACCACCAAATAGAGAGCAAGTAGTTTGTGAGAGCTTTCTACTTTTGTCTCTCAAACATGCCTCTGTAATACACAATCTTCTCAGTAGCTGCCCACCCAGGACAAAACAGGACATTGAACCTCTTCCCTTACCCCCTCAAAGACTTACTTTGCAGAAAAACAAAGACAATCATCACAATTGCTACCTCAGACAACTTAGAAACTAAATCTATTTAAGGAGAGATTGGCTTACCACTACCATTATCATTGGCTGAAGTGGTAGGGAACAAGTGTTTGTGCAACGTCTACCAACTATGTGGATCTGTGGGGTGAGCTCAGCCCTGATTAAGGTTATCACTCTGTCTTAGGGAACAGGAGTCAGCTTGGAAACCACCTGCAGTGGAATAAAAAACAGGAGATTCCAATGCTGAGCTGAGACCACACACTGCTGCTCTTACTGCATTATCATTTTCTCTGGAGGGGTGTGGGGGTGTGGGAATGAAAAGCAGAAAACACATTTTCTACTGGCATCTTTATTGCAGTAAAGCCACTCTGAGGCTAGATAGGGCTATTTCCTAACGTGTTCAGACACATCAGTGATTGCTTTAAACTGCAGTACTGAGCAAACAAATGGAGTGGACAGGAGACTGGTATCAAGACATAAAACCTCTTTGTTTGGTTCATGATTAAAGCAACAGTTCACAAGAAGCCTTTGAGTCACAGCATCATAGAACGGTCATGGATGAAATTTTAGAAGAGGCTTAAGACAGCTCAAGTACTGGATGGGGAACAATACCACTTTTCATTTTGAAATGAAAAATCTTTACAATAAAAATGATTTCATAAATATTAATGATCTTAAAAGCACAAAAATGCTTGACCAGTTCAAGCTGTATCATTGGCTTTCTTCAGTAGCAGCACACATGAATACATCAAGCAACTGACAGCACTGCATTATTTATTGTTCACATACTTCCACATCTGGGCATAATATGGAGATGAGTAGTAGCAAAAACGGAGCTGTCAGGAGTAAGTTGTGTTAGACCAGTCCAATTTCCTTTAATACTCTTTACTGGCCCAGAGGCTTCTTCATGTATAAGGCAGAAGTAGAATATTCAGATGTTGCAAGTTTTATCTGATGTGTCATGAAATCACAGAATCATTCAGGTTGGAAAAGACCCTTTGGATCATCAAGTCCAACCATTAACCCTACTCTACAAGTTCACTCCTGAACTCTATCCCTTAACACCACATCTAAGTGACTCTCGAACACATCCAGGGATGGTGATTTAACTACCTCCCTGGGCAACCTATTCCAGTGTTCAACTACTCTTTCTGTGAAGAACTTTTTCCTGATGTCCAGTCTAAATCTCCCCTGTTGCAGCTTGAAACCCTTCCCTCTGGTTCTGTCGCTAATCATCTGTGAGAAGAGACCAGCATCAACCTCTGTATTCCTTTCAGGTAGTTGCAGAGAGTTATGAAGCCTCTCCTCAGCCTCCTCTTCCTCAAACTAAACAGTCACAGCTCCCTCAGTTGCTCCCCATAAGATCCATTCTCCAGACCCCCAACCAGACCCTGCTGCCCTCCCTTGCATCTGCTCTAAGCACCTCAGTGTCTCTCCCAGAGGACAGTCTCATGAAAGGGACAGGTAAGCTTGGACGAGGCAGTATTAGTGGGATGCTAAAAGGAAAGAGAAAGAGAGTATAGTGTTTCCTACACCCAGGCAGGTGGGGCAGTTGCATGAGGAAAACCTCAGGTTAGACATCCCTAGCTCCATATATTAACAACTGAGGTCTGTTCAGAATGGACTGACCCAATAATGCCTAAAGTCTCCGTACACACAAAAAGATCTAACACATTCTTCCTGTCAAGGATGCTGCTTGCTCTTCTATCGCCATTCAGAGTAAAAGGGACCTCTTAAGGGCCTTTCAGTCTGTTTTTCCATGATAGGTTTAGTGATGCCCTGGAAATGACACATGGCTGCACATAAATGATGGCCTTCAGGAGGGGCTTTAAATGCATAGGTGAAAATGCATCAGAATCAGGCACAATCTGCAGATTTGAAAATAAAAATGTGTAAGAATCTCCAGTATCTCTCTTCTGATGAATGGCTTGACAGTGTGCTCATGATTTCCACTGATTATGAAGTAAACCCCACACAGTTTGGTGGTGATGGTACAGAACTGGACTCAAAGCTAGCAGAGAAGCCGACAATATGTTGTCATGTTTCCTCCTCGCCTGACACCTAATGCTCAGGGCTTCCTGTGGTCTTCATAGCAGGACAACAGCAAGGAACTTTCTTTCATAACCATAGTGTGACTCTTCTCTGGATTAAAAACTGGCTGGATGGTTGATCCCAGAGAGCAGTGGTGAATGGAGTTAAATCCAGTTGGGGACCAGTCACAAGCTGTGTCCCTTGGTGCTTGGTGTTGGGACCAGTCCTGTTTAACATCTTTATCAATGACCTGGAGGAGGGGATTGAATGCACCCTCTGTAATTTTGCAGAGGACACAAAATTAAGTGGCAGCATCAATCTGCTTGAGGGCACGGAGGTTATGAAGAGGGATTTGGACAGGTTGGAGCACTGGGCTGAGGCCAATGGAATGAGGTTTAACAAAGCCAAGTGCTGGATCATGGACTTTGGTCACAACAACCCCCAGCAGCACGACAGGCTGGGGGCAGAGTGGCTAGAAAGCTGCCTAGAAGAAAAGGACCTGGGGTATGTTGGTTGACAGCCAACTGAACAGGAGCCAGCAGGGTGCCCAGGTGGCCAAGAAGGCCAACAGCATCTCAGCCTGGATCAGGAACTGTGTAACGAGCAGAAGGATGAAGGTGGTGGTGCCCCTCTACTCCACATTCATGAGACCTCACCTTGAGTACTGGGTCCAGTTTTGGGTGCCTCAGTATCAGAAGGACATCGAGGAGCTGGGGCAGGGCTAGAGAAAAGCAATGAATCTGGGGGGAGGCCTGGAAAACAGAGCCTGGGAAGAGCAGCTGAGGGAACTGAGGTTGTTTAGTCTA
>VZRI01006994.1:51157-67855 GCA_013397515.1 Upupa epops
TGGACTTGTTAGTCCTGGTCAACTTTCCAGCCATGAGGGTTCTGTGATTCTATGACTGTGATGTGACAGCACAGAAAGGCTTTTTCAGAGAAAGGATGAGGGACATGCTCCTGTTTGAACACAGACTGCTCTGTAATCAGTAATGATGTGAAAGCAAATACGGAAATGTTCATCACAGTTAAATGGGACCTTGTTGAAATATGATAATGTTTTAAATTGTGGCTGAGTCTGGCAGGGTCTTTTTAAGCGGGATTTCAGCCAACGTCTGAAAAAGTGTATATCAAGCAGCCTTGGGCTTTTAATTTAATTCATATTAACCAGCCTACTTGGAGTTTTCAAATTGATTCACCACCTCTGTTTGAACATTCTGTGACAGAAGCAATGCATTTTAAAGTGGCTGAACTTCTCCTTTCAGCATGCCTAATTAACTGTATTTTTGTCACAGTCTGTAGCAAAATATTGGAATATAGAAGTATTTCTGGATCTTAGAGAGTACATTTTAGAGGGAAAATGGTGGTGACTAAGGAAAAATCAATATTTGGCTATGATGGTACTAGGTATCTTTTTATGATGGTACAGTCAAGTGTTCTACTTTTTATCAATCAAATGATTAAAAGTTCTTGATTGTCCTCAGCAGGTGTGGACATGTTGATGCTGAAATGAAAATGCTTCCACAGCACCTGTGAGAAGATTCAAAAACATCACATCAGCGATACCATCAGAAAAATCCAGGTGTAATGTCGCTGCCGAATGGTGAATACAGAACTAATCTCAGCAAATAGTGTGAATGAGACGATGTACCATGGGCATTCCAGAAAAATAAACAAGTTTGAACCATCTGAAATATCACCTACATGGGAGTGAAGCATTCAGAATAGCATGCTTGCTCTGAATAATTTATCCAGTTCCAATATTTACTCTTACATACTCTGGAATCGAATTACTTCTATCTACACAACCATAATTGTCAGAGTACTTCAGTTCTATTTTCTGCCATGGGTGTCTACACAACGTTGAGCAAGTTACACAGATTTCTTGTGCGTCAGTCCTGCCCTCTGACAAACAACATTGAAGGTACTGACAGAATGGGGAGGATAAAAAGCCCTCTGATGTGTACAAGTGATGTTCTGTAAGTTAAGAGCCTTGCAGATAGGTGCTGAATGCACCAGGAACACGCAGCACATTTTTGCTCTTCACATCTGCATATGCAGGACAGCGCTGAGCTACCATCCAGTGGGCTTGGAACTGTCCCTCAAACTACCCCTCAAGGGGGGTGCACAATGAATTTAGCCTCAAGATCTGTGTGATGTGATAGGCCTCTACATCCAAGGGGTTGATACTGCAGTGGTAAACAGGGTGAAGCTGTGTTTTATTGACTCATGTAATACAGTGGTAATTATGTAGTTGCAATTTTACTGAAAGCAGTTAGTGGACTGTTTCATCAGATTACGTTTAAATAAGCTTAATTTCTTAGTGTTGTGTTCTCTCTTTTGCTGTGACTACACTGCTTGTTAAGAAAAAAAAAGACAAGACTGAAATCCTTGAGGCCTTCTTATTAACCTGTAAGAAAGGCCATCTAGTTTATCAGAGAAACAAAAAGCAGGAGTAAAGGACCGGGATGCCCACAGGCTGCACTAAGTGTAACCCCGCTGACTGTAACCTGGGCACGCTTGGCGCTGCGTCTGTCCCTGTGCACGTCACCTGCACGGTTGGGGGATCAGGGTGGTGACAGAGCATTGACATTCATACAACAGACCTGAAAAGTTATTCATACACCATAAGCAGCAGCCCAGCAAGAATGCACTCCAGGAACTCTGCCGGCAGACTGGGCAGAAGGCATGTTAAATCGGGGCAGGGGTTTGATCTCAGAGAGAGGAAACACATGGTGATGCCATCGAAGCCCATAGACTCCGTCTGGATTCACACCACTGCACGTGACTGACAGGAGAAGCAGCGTGAAATTGCTTCACAAAGTGATAAGCCTCTGACAAGAAAATTGGAAAGAGAAATACAAGTTAATGCAGGATTGATCTGCTAGGCTGTGTGGTTCTCCTAGAAGAACTGAGCTTCTCCAGCATGGTTTTAGGACTGTATTTAGGGATTTCTCATCTCTAAGTGTGCACTAGCTTGACATTACAGAGTATTCCCCAAGTGAGAAAATCTAGATGCTAGCTATGGTTTAAAGCGGTGTGTTATCAGAAGTACTACAGAAGCAGAAATGTTTTGGTAAACATCAGTTGTCCCCCACTCATAGCTAGTTTGGAGTTGATGGACCAGGGCTACAAGAACTCAACTCCATATGGATCCCCTGCAGGGTACAGTGAAGCCAGCCCTGCTTTCATGCCCACTGCATCCTGCTAATCTCTTGAAAAGAATGAACAGGCATCAAAATACATTTTAAAACCTACCTGAGGAACAAAGGTGATCCTCCCCAGTTACTAACCATTACATTTGTGCTCAGTGACAAGAATGCAGTCTCTCAAATGCATTGTATCATTTTCCTCCTGCTTTCCCTGATTCTTTCCTTAGACTCATTCTCAACTTCTAAGAGGTTTTCACAAAGCAAAGATGCTTGAACTGTGGCTGCTTAAAGAAGTGCTGTCCTTGCCCGGAAGATACCCTCACATATTTACAGACCTATGGCCATAGAGTAATTTCAATATGAATAAGGCACAGTCAGTGCTTTCCATTACAGTCAGACTCATATAACTCATCACCTGTGGAAGAGATGGGAAAGTTTTTTGATTCCTACATACTTTAGGGAATAAACTGCCAGGTCAATAGGTTCTCAGTCCTTATTCTTCTGTGAAATCTGCCAATGTTTTAGACCTTGAGAAGGACTGGATAAGGTTGTCTGTGTTTTCCAGTTTTCTAATAAAAGGTATTACCCTACAGTCTTCATGTGCCTTTCATCCTAAGCCACCACTTCCTGAGCAAAGCATTAGTTAGTTCAGAAACTGACCATTCGCTCACTCAGTCCTTCATTCACTTGTTCATTCAGAATTGTAAAAAGCTCTTTATTTACTGATTTTAGCTAAAAGTGACCCAGCATCTCATGTCCCTGACCCCTTGGCACAGATGTCAAACAGAGGGGAAGGTGTGTGCTGGTTCCAACTCACAATGCAGTTTCCCAGCTCTGGGCAGGTTTGTAGCGGTAGCCACAGCATGTGTTTGTCTTCCTAGTGTGGATTTAACCCGACATCCGAAGCAGACATTCCCACACACGGATTTGCTTATATTTTTCATTTCCACTGGCAATAGGTGTTGCTAAAGAGTCAGCTTTGAATTTTAAATGACTCCTTTCAGAGGCATTCATTTATATATTCATTTTCCACTAAAAGTGCCAAGAGTGATGTTTAACTGTTGCACATTTTGCCTGTCTAGAACTGATCCTTATGACATGAAAGCAGGAAAAAATACTGGCCCTATCAGTATTTGGAGAAACTGTAATAAATCCATTAGCTTCATTAGGTCACTGCCATCAATAACAGGAAAAAAATAGACTGCAAACAGAGTAGCTCATGTGTGAGGACTTCAGTTTTGGGTTAGAAGCTGGGTCTGTGGTGGGGTTTTTAATTCCATATGAGAGTGTATTGAATGGATATCATGTCTGTCAAAAAAATCACCACCTCTATTTCACTAAAAGAATAAAAATCAAACGTTTTTTTCCAAATGCAAAACCTTTATTGGTGAGATAGGAAGCTGAACTGAACTGGTTGGTTTAATTTCCAAGTCACCACCACTTTTGTATTCCTAATACAAGGTTCCCCTCAATGAGTCCTAATTAAAAAGTGACTATGGCTTGATGAAACACTACTTACTGAAATGAAATCCAGATCAGCACGTGGGTTAATTTCTAATCATTTACCCTGTAACAGTAAAATACAGTTTGGTGTCTCTTCACTCGCTAGTCATGAGGGTGTCATTAACCAGGCTCTGCTGTTCACTTCCAGAAATAGTCAGTGCAAAAATTACTCAAAATGTAACTACAAATAGTTGTCCAAAGATGAGTTGCAATCTGCTACTCCCAGTCTAATTAAGTGCATATTCAGGTTTTGCTGTTTTTCCCTGCCCCTGATTAACGTCTTGTTGCAGGTTGGGAACTGTTTAAATTGGTTTCAATTTAGCTTGGTGTAAATGTGTGGATGTTTGTGTACGCCTGCTATGTGAGCAATGAGAAGGGGATTCAATGGCATGTCATTTCCCCCTATGCTAGTGAGGGTAGTCTGAAAAATGGCCCATGAAGGAGGCATTAGCATCAAATTACCTCTTGAGATGACTGAAACTAGAAAATGAATGAAAAATAACCTAACCACTGAAGACATGTTTTCTACATAACTACAGCAAATAAGCATGATGGAAAGGATGTTCAATGTATGGAGCCAAAGAGTAGTGGTTAATGGGACAGAGTCTAGTTGGAGGCCTGTACCTAGTGGAGGCCCCCAAGGATCAGTACCGAGACCAGTCCTCTTCAATCTATTCATTAATGACTTGCATGAGAGATTAGGGTGCACTGTCAGCAAGTTTGCTGATGACACAGAGCTGGGTGATGTCAGCAACAACCCCAGCAGACTGTGCTGCCATTCAGCGAGACCTGGAGCAGAGAGAAATGTAATGAGGTACAACAAAGGTAAGTGTAGAGTCTTGCACCTGGGCAAGAACAACTCCAGGTACCGGTATAGGTTGGGGACTGCCCAGTTAGAGAGCAGTGTAGGAGAGAGGGACCTGGGGTCCTAGTGGACAGCAGGGTGACTATGAGCCAGCAATGTGCTCTTGTGGCCAAGAGGACCAACAGTATCCTGGGGTGCATCAGAATGAGGGTGATTAGCAGATCAAGAGAGGTGAGACTGAATCTGGAGTATTGTGTCCAGTTCTGAGCCCCACAGTTCAAGAAGGACACAAAGGCTGCTGGAGGTTGTCCAGCACAGAACAACAAAGATGATGTAGGAAGTAGAGCACCTCCCTTATGAGGAAAGGCTGAAGGAGCTGGGTCTCTTTAGCTTTGAGAAGTGGAGGCTGAGTCTCCTCCAGGCTAAACAACCCCAGCTTTCTCAGCCTCTCTTAATCAGACTTTCCCTAGAGTCCTTTCACCAGCTTCCTTGCTCTAATCATGTCATTACACATTCTATGTTTTCTTGGCAGCATCTTCGCAAGGCCTTTGTCTTGGACCACCAAAAGGGCCTTTTAAGCATCTAATGACACAGCTCTTCCTTAACTTGCATCAAAGTACAATGGAGCAATAAGAATAAGTGGGATTCACATGTGTTTTTGTGTTTCTGTAGTAACACTTTCTTCCCCAAGAGAAGTATTGGGTGCTTTCACTAAATTCTGCTTTACACTAGTAAGAGATCTGATTTGAGCAATCCTGCTGGTGAAGAATGATGTTGAGGCGACAGTGATCACGCACATGATTTTATGCTTTTAACAGTCTTTTTATAAATGGAAGTGCTAAATCCAAGCTTTTTATGTGGTGTAAATAAATCAAAACTGTTTCCCTTTATATTTCCAGCACCTCTGCTCAGTCCAAAGCCTGCCTTGCTTGCCAAATTTTAAATACCTGTCACTGTGAACTGTGTTCCAATCCCTTGACTGATGCTTTTCCTCTAGCGAGTAGAATTTTTTGTCTGCTTAATAGGTGCCAAACTGGAAATTTGTTAATAAATTTCTATTACTGCCAACTTCCTCTGGCTTCTTTTGTTTTAGCAAAACAGGATCTGTGAGGAGACACCTAGCTATACCTCCTTCCTGTCTGAATGCTAATTAAGTAATATGGACTTAACTAAATAGAAAGCAAGCTGTGCAAATATGTAATGTATAAGTAGGTAGCATCGACCTCCTCCTTCCCATGACTTGTAGATTACTACCATATACCACTTGCTATATCATTACCTTTTCATTTGCTGTACTGCTCAGCCTACCCAGCTACATGATTTGGACACATTTGAGACAATAAAAAGGAGTCGCTACTGAAAATCATTCCTATACCAAGCGGTATCCCCTCAAGTGGGAGCAACACAGGCCTGCCCTTCACCTGACAGAACTTGGTCTCGCTAGAAGCTGTGTGTGAACTAGTGGTGGGAACAAGGCAGCTCACACAGGGGTGTGAACTTTGGTGGGTTTAGATACCTTAGTGTTTTAAATACCTGAAGACTGGAAGTATTCAGGTGTGCTGGTGGCCTATGCCATGTTAGCCTTGAAAATACACAAGCAACAGCATAAAAGAGAGGCCCTGCACTGTTAGCACATTAATGTTTTGACATGTTTTTCTGAGGAAATGTAGTGCCTGAAAGGTGATCAATGAGTCTAACAAAACAAAATGCAGTGTTCCCTGCACTGAAGGCAGGCGGATGCACTAGAATAATTTGGAATGTCATTGATGTTGGTTGGAAGCATTCAGCAACAAAGTATAGGAAGTCCATGACTGATGTTAGACTGCTCCTGCTGCAGGAGCTTCCGGTGAGCCTTAGATTTACTTCAATGCTCTCATGTCCCCTAAGATTTCTTTTACTCTTATTTTTTTGTGAGCTAGAAGAACAAAGCTGGAAGCAGGCTTATGCTAATGCAATGATCTCCAAAGTAGAACAAATGAAGTAATTTAAGCTGTGCCTGAACTGCAGGAACCACAGTGACAACTCCTAGAAATGAGTGCCCTGTTTCATCTGGACTTGTGGGCTGGAAGAAGCCCTGCAGGCAGGTTCACACGTATTGTCTCAGGGCAGCTCCCTATAGATCAGGAGAAGAGATCAGCGGTGCCACAGGGTTAAAGTCTGCAAGACACAGAGCACTCTGGAGATGACTGGACACAGGCAGCTTCAAACAGATCAATATCCTCACTGCATTCTTGGTTGCAAACAATAAAAGAATGGGTGTAGAATTAGACAAGATTTATGGGCTGTCATATTACTTTAAAAATACAGATAATATGAAATTTCTGATTAAGTGGTTTTCCATATCATGAATCTTTTTGTAATTATGAAAGAAGCTTCACTTGCTTCTCTAAACTTTTCCAAGGCATGTGTGCTCTCCTGCAGTTCAAAGCAAGGAAGGTATAGATCCATGCTGCACAGGGGTTAGCACTGATATACTACGGCAACCTTGCATCTGGGTTACTACAAGAAGTTGATTACTGATTCATGTAGCTTTTTCAATTCCTTAAAGTTTACTTCTCCTTAAGATCCAGCAATGGGATCAGTAGCATTGTGCTTCATTAAACTGATTTAACATTGATGGGGGCACCTGTTGTGCAGCCCTTCCCTGAAGACAGACATGCTACACAACATGTGGTAAAGCACTCTGGGCTGCACGTGTCCCACTCCCTCTTCATTAGAACAAAAAGCCTCATATGGGCTTTTTAGTCATTATATCAACAAGTCCTAACACTTCTGTCAGTGATCCTCGATTTCGAAGCTAGTTGACCTTATAATATTTTTCATACAACCTTTCCTAAAGAGATACATATTTAAACATGAATTGCTGCCCTTAGTGACACGTATGAATAATGCATCTGTCCTCAGGCTTAAATGGTAATAAAAATATAACAGCTTAAACTGTTTCTCTTTTATTCTGCTCTTTAAGAACAGCCACAATGTGCATTATCACAAAATATAAAAACAATAGCTTAATCCAAAGAGATGAGGAGGCAATTCAATTACAGAGGCACTCAGTATCTGTTAGCATCCTGGGGCCTGCTCCAGTCTCCATTGACCTGACTCAAGCTCCAACATAACAATAAAGGGTCAGTCCTGCTTTGCGGTGTCAACTGAAATGCTCCTCAGGGTAGCAGGTAGTGAAAGAAATTTAACGGTTCTTATGTCCTGGTGGCAGATAGGATGACAGGACTTTCCTCTAAACAGATGTCAATAGATGCCACTGCATCAATAGGAGCTAATTGACAGCCCTTCTGACATCCCCTGTCCTCTAAGAGACAGCTGTGCAGTCTACAGTGGACACACAGAAAATTTATCCAAAAATTGTCACTGCGACAGTTTCCCACTGAAATGAAGCAAGAGCATGTGCAGCATTCTCTCAACACCCCTCCAGAAGAACAATAGCAAATCAGAGATTCATATGACATCACAGCTCTATCTTTATTTAATCAGGGTGTTCTTCCACCAGATACCTACTTTCTGTCTCCTGGGCCCAGCACAATCCAGAGGCAGCAAATGCAGAGAAGCTCACAAGGAAGTGTATGTGGAGCT
The DNA here is from genome assembly GCA_013397515.1 of Upupa epops. Classification (NCBI taxonomy): domain Eukaryota; kingdom Metazoa; phylum Chordata; class Aves; order Bucerotiformes; family Upupidae; genus Upupa; species Upupa epops. The sequence goes on from VZRI01006994.1 coordinate 59,356, forward strand.
GACACCTGTGCAAACCGAGGGCACAGACCAGACTTTACATGGCCTCGTGCTAAGATCTCCAATAAGGCTTACTGGAGTCAGATGTTTGCTCTCACTAGGCACTGTGTGTCAGAGCCCACTGGGCTTCTCTAGAAAACTCAGCTTAAATTAAACAGAAAAACTTGGGCTTTAATTGTCTCAGGATCAGCATTGCCCTGGTCCCATCTATTTTGACAGGCTTGAACAGAATGCAGTTCCTTAGTTTTCAGCCAGGCTTTCCAGCAGAGATCTCCGTTTGTATGGTCACACAAACCTACTTGTGTTATTTTAGTGCCTTCTGTCAGTCATGACTCTTTACAAATAGAGAGTTCTCTGTTTTGGAGACACTGGCATGTTACAATGCAAATCCTACTCAAGGTTCTATAAAAATGTCTACAGTACTACTTGAGTTAATGGAAATACTTGGATTGGTTCTAATGGCTACATGTTTAATAAGCAGGCAATCACTTGTGTAATGAGTGAAACACCACAGAAGTGCCTTCTACTGCTGCATTTTCAGACTCCACAACCCTTTCAAACACCATGTTCCTGCTTGAAAACAGTAATCTTGGATGTAACTTGCTAAACGTAATGAAGCACTAAAGAGCCTCCACACAAGACAAAAAAGGAGCAAAGGGAGGAAGGGAGGGAGGAAAGAAAGGAAGGAAAGGAGGGAGAAGGCTGCATCAGGAGACACTTAGATTGGACATTAGGAGGAAGTTCTTTGCTAAGAGAGTGATTGGGCAATGGAACAGGCTGCTCAGGGAGGTGATGGGGTCACTATCCTTGAAGGTGTTTAAAAGGTGAGTAGCTAGAGCACTTGAAGCTATGGTCTAGGGGTTGGGAAGATGTTGGGATGAGGGATGGACTTGGTGATCCTGGGGGTCCTTTTCAACCATGAGGATTCTATGATTCAATGAAGGGAAGGGAAGGGAAGGGAAGGGAAGGGAAGGGACAAAAAAAGTTCATATAGGTAAGTGAGAGCCTTTCCATGAGATGGAGGGAGGCAGAGCATTGAACAGATTGGAAAAATAGAATGTCTGTATGATTCATGGATTTGAAATTTAAAATTCTACTACTCCTGACAGCATGGTTCTGCTTTGAAGAGTGACTATGTAAATGACATTTTCTGCCTCAACAGATCCTGTTCTGTTTTAGATTTGCTGATTTGAAGATGAACCCTCCACCCACAAGTTTTTCTTGTCCTTTTTTAAAAAGCAGCATTTATTCTTTACAACGAAACTTGATGTTACTCACACCAGGAAGAAGAAAACAAAAGCCAGACTTTCATTTCTATATTATATTGGCCTCATGGTGCTACTAAGATTAAACTATATTTTGCCTTTAAAGAGTCTTGCCAGACACAGTTCATGGAGAGCTGCAGACATTGCTGCCTTCTGGTGCCCCTTTGGAACCCCCATAAAAACACTGTTTCAAAGCTTCCATCCTGAGCTTCTGAATATGCCTGTTCTCGGTCCGTCTGTGCTCCCTGGCACCTCTGCCTGGAGAGTGATGGAAACAATTCAGACAGGCAGCAGAAGGTTCAGTCTTGTTACTGACATCTGTGCAAGCCTCTACACATGGTACCAACCAGCTACAAGCCTTGCCAGTGTGACACAGATGGCCTTCAGTATAAACTTGTGGTTCAAGAGCAATGGTTGATACCTAAAGTCAGAAATGTACTTTTTAAGCTGTCCCTCACTTTGATCAAGGTGAGAGAGATGTGGCCAACAAAGCTAAAACCAAGCCTCTCAGCAGAGTACCCACAGATTTAGTATCAGCACTGCTCATATGCAGTCACATCCCTATTAGAAGGTTACACAGCACCAATCCATCAGTCCGGAGATAAGAGTGGTGTAACTAGAAAGCGGTGTAAGAGCTGCTGGTTTGGACAGCAGTGACTGAATTAGCAGTACATATATGGCCATCTAAACCTTGTCTCTGAAGCTAACTGATGTACCTCTCTTTAATAAGACTCTGCTGATACAGCAAATGAGTTTCTGCAAGGAAAATCTAACCTGCCAGCCAAGAGAATCTATCTCATCTTCCTGTGGGCACTAAGTGTGGCTGAGATGGAAATAGGGGGAAAACAGAAGCAAAGTCCCTGCAGAACTTAGTCCTGGAGGAACAGTTTCATCAGCTGCATGTCTCCCCATGAAATCTCAACTACGAAAACTGCTCAGAATCCCAAATTTGTCCCACAGAACATGTGATGTACTTCATTGACTGCTGCTGAATCTTTCCGTTGGTTCAACAAAATGGAACCTATCATTTTTTTACTGTTTGGAACCTTGTGCCACATTTGTAACTTCAGAGTTTTGTTTGCTTTCCAATAAAGATTCATGCTTTGGGGTTTTAAAAGCAGAGATGAAAAATAAGGTGAGTTGTACCAAGTGACACTTTGCACATCACAAGACTTATCAAGGACACACAGGACACAGAGATCCCATAATTTTCCTCTGGTCTTTTGTATGAATCACTGCTACACACCAGTAGGACAAGCCTCTACTGCAGAGGTTTGATACCTTCAGTAGGCTTCAGTGATGTAGAGCTGGTTCACAGACATTTATACAGCGCTTACATGTCACACAAGGCTCAGGATATGAAATGAAGGATTTAAAGCAAAGTAATAATCTACATTTTGTATTATAATACAGGATAACAGAGGCATTATCAATCCTGGTAGACAGGCAGTCCTGTATTGTGTAACACACTAACTACAAATACCAAACTAATCAACAGTTTAATTAAAGCTACAGTCAGCTTTAGTTAATTCACTCCAGTACGTTCTGCTGGGAAGACTTAAATGTTGATCCTTTTTTCTCCAGTGAAGATGAAAACTTAATTTAAATGTTTTCTCTCTGTACAATCCTTATTCTTGACCTGCCTTGGGTTGCTCTCTTCTCATTATTAATAGCACCCAAGTGAAAATATGGGAGTTCTGTGGTTTGCCTTCTTAATAATGAATAAAGGTGATGCATTATATGAAACTGCCTCAATAATTTACAAGGTAATATCAAGCAAAGACTAACTGTAGTAGTCTGCAGAAAATATATTGCATTAAAAATGACTTAGAAGCTGCACAGATGTTAAAATGCTAAATTTAAGCACTGAGTTTCTAGTCTGTTAGAAATGCTAAAGTTCTAACACCAAGCATGGCTATTTCTTACTTGTTACAAGTTGTAAAAGATTTCCTGTTCATGTCTCCTCAAACACAGGCTAAAGGTAAAGTACCTTCAACCCTACATACAGAGAGAAGAAAGGCCTAGAAGCGTTCTTTGCAATCACTGCTTCTGTTTTGGAACATAAAGTCTAATGCTGGATGAGCCGGGTGTGCTGTCTGTCTCCCTGTGTACATCTGGAAAGGACACAAGTATAGTAGTGGATGTGCTTCTAAGAGATTTTTCACTTTGATTCTTCATCACTGCAGTTTGGAAAGGAGACGATTATGAGGGGACTTAATCACTGTTTATAAATCCATGAGGGCTGGGTGTCAAGAAGAAAGAGACTTTTCATCTGTACCCTCTGATAGTACAAGGGTCAGTGGGTGTAAGTTGGAGCACAGGAAGTTCCACCTCCACATGAGGAAGAATTTCTTCACTGTAAGGGTTACAGAGCACTGGAACGGGCTGCCCAGGGAGGTTTTGGGGTCTCGTTCTCTGGAGCCTTCCCAGGCTTGTCTGGATGTGTTCCTGTGTGACCTGCCCTACGTTCTGTGATTCTGTTCAAGCAGGGGTGTTGCACTTGATGACCTCTGGAGGTCCTTTCCAGCCCTTAATGATCTGTGTATCCATATGGAAGATAAATTGGTTCTGTCTGGACCAAAAGAAAGCACGCAGCAAGGGCTTTTCTTAACTGTGCTGCTTATGCAGTCATTGATCCCCAGGGACACAGGAGATCACAGAGTCACAGAGCGTTAGGAGTTGGAAAGGACCTCTGGAGGTCATCTAGTCCAAAACCCCTGCTAGAGCAGAATCCCCTAGAGAAGATCACACAGAGACATGTAGTCTCATCACGAGGCACTGCTCCTGCGATGATGTGGGAATAGCATTTAGCTAATCAAGGCAATCCTAAAGAACACTTTGTGCCCTCTTGTTTCAGCCTACATGTCCAATTGATATTTATTGCTCTGCTGGTCTGTGGAATAAAACACTTGAGATCCTGCTGGATCTTAAGTAATTTCTGTTTCATTTTGTTAACAGGTAACTTCTGTTCCTTTTTGTTCACGAGCCTCTTTGAGACAACTCTGATGGCTTATGGGGTTGATGAATATATTTAACCTATTTGTCTCCTAAGCCTTCTCTCTCTTTGCTTGGAGTTAATCAACATCATAACCTGCTTAGGTCAAGTTCCTATATAAGAATTCTAAGATAAGTTCTAAATAGCAATGTTATTGCAACTGTGGTCACCATAGAAATGTCATCACCTACCTATGAGACAGAAACAGAATGACAGCACCATCCTTCTAACTAACTGCATCAAAAACCATATAAAGCTTAAAACAGTTCAGACATCAAATAAAAAAGGATTCCCTTTACTCTTCAGATGGAAGGAATAATTTGAACATTTTGTTGATATATAATTTGAATAATTTTCTATTTTGGAGCTCCAATAGTGAATTTAAACCTCCATTTAACACTTGGGAAGTTCAGTGCACAGCTATAACGTACATTTTAAAATGTTCAATCTGCTTCAGTTTCTCTTTCATTCACCAATGCAATGACTGCAAAGTTTGATGCCAAGCTTGGTTTATTAGCTCAGTTAGGGGTGGGAATTTTTGGCCAGCACCTCAGGAGAACATTATCTAAAAACGTGGCTACAAATTGCCCATTGCTTGACAAGCAGGTTGATGTACAAAGATGCTGTGTGAGAGCCCTGTTCTCACTGGCATCCAGTACACAACGATTTACATGGTTCCTCTGCCCTGACAGCTGTTTCTAAGCTGGGTTTCATTATGAGAAGGAAACCTGATCAGGTTCCTCCAAGTGTTCCATGCATGGAGGGTGTTAGTTTTAATATCAGCTTTACTCATTTAAAGATATTACAGAGGATTTCTGATTTAGCAGAGTGGTACAACAAACCAGTACAATACAAATGTGAGGTGCACTTAGCAAAATACAAACCTAGTGATTGGAATGAACTGCTTCATCATGGTACCACTGTGATTCCCACCACTGGTCCCTGCTGACCAGCACTACGCTGGGAAGGGGCTACCATGCTGATATCCCTCCCTTCTCTTGAAGATATACAGGTGGCTGGACATTCTTTTACTGTGATGAATGTCTAACTTCTCAGCTACTAAGCCTGCAGATGTCACTGAATGGCACAGGACCACTTCAGCCACCCAAGTGAGAGCTAAAGAACTGCAAACAAAGCTCCTTAGTGAAAGAAACCTATAGAGGTGAGACATGATGAGTCCCTGAAGGAAGCAAGATATTCTGGGTCCACAGTGAACACCTGTGAAATGCAGGGCTTTGACAGCATCAGTTACTCCATGTTAACTGCAGCTTTGTTCAGGACTTTTTCTGCAGCAACAAAGCCATTGTGCAGTATTTCACTGGGAGTGAAACCATTTCTCAATTCAGGGAAAACATCTGCATAAAGAGAAGACAGGATTTGCCAGTCTCAGAGAAGTGTTTTTCCAAGGGAATAAGTACAGGGACACTACAATGTTCAGAGTTCCTTATTTCACTCTGTTCTCAGCACCACCTCTTGTCTAACACTTAGAGCTGCCAATGAGGTCCACGCAGGTCACGGTTACTTACAGCTGCTAACGACAAGCTATGTCATCAGCTCCTGGCAGCAGTTCACATTCAGAACCTTCTTTCAGGTGCTTTCAAACTGTCTCTGCAGTAATTACCATTAGCAAAAGACAATATTTGTCAGAAGGCCTCACCAGCAATTCCCACTACTAATCTTTCTTTCTAAAGTAAAATGGAATGTGATTTCACATCTGTTATGGGTCAGATCATGTTTGATGTTAAGTTGGTTTCAATCAGACTCCACTGTATTACAGCTTTCAAGACCCAGCTTGCTGTTTTCCTTTTGGCATTTATTTTTCTAAACCAGGTACTATCTCACCACAAATTTAACAGCAGAGCTGTAACAACAGTCATGATATAGTGCTAAAGGACAGTGACTTTGTTTTCCTGGCAAATAATGTAAATTTTCTTAGAAAAGTATCTTTTTCAGGCAAGTGTTTGACATTCAATTGATGTCAAATAAATAGATCTATTATTATTATTAAATGATGCTTCAGTAATCTTCCAATGCAAAATAATAAGGGAGAGAATAAGATCCAGAGAGATAGACTGAGAAACAGAGTAATTTTCCAACGTTCCTTTCATATTTCAGATAGTTTATTTTCATTATCTCCATTTGACTCAGGAAGAGAAAGGTGAGCTATCTAGCCTGATAGGTCATAGCTCTAGGATATTCCTTTCAGAGGAGCCATTGCAGTCTCTCCATGCGGTGAAGGAAATTTGAAATGAGCTAATGTGGCAGAAACACACCCTTGAGGCTATACTTGTCACAATCTATGTCCAGATGCACTAATATCATTGCATCAGGTCCTCTTTCCCTGATACACTGCTATACAACCACACTCTTATGCTGTTATAGCATTATGTAGTTGCAGGGACAGGAAAGGATAATTCCTTGGACTCAAGACCTGATGATCCCTTTCCAGACCAACAACCAAGTAAAATTATATATAGATTCATATATAGAGTCTGGCTTTTTGATTCAAGGAAATGAAGTTTCTTCCCATGTAATGATAGAGCCATTTTGATTCAGGCAGCAATGCAGCCTGACAAGATTTTCTCCATGTTTTTGTTAAAATTAACTTTTACTAATGAAAACTTTTAACAGATACAGAAGCATTAGTTCTGTATTATGCTGATACAGAAGCATCAGCATAAAGATGTTAATTTCACTCATATGTGAAACCCCACTAAGCTTATTGCCTGTGTGCCTGAGAAATATGCAGTGGAGTTATTAAGCAATATCATAATTGATCAGTCTTTATGAAAATCGGATTCTGTGTTTAAAGAAAAGTAGGTGAAGGAAGTAATGTAGAGCCAGGAAATAAAATTGTCTCTTTTTATGTATGTATCTAATTATTAAACCTTAATAATAATTATGTATTTTTAGCAATTTTTCACACTGTTACTTTTTAGAAGTTTATGATGGCTTCTTTGTGGTTCTTTGTGTTATGGATATGGAAGCCATGAGGATGGATAATACTCAGTGACAATGTGAAGACACTGGGGTTTTCCTAGTGCTTGAGCCTCCACTGAGGCAGCAGTTAAAGAGCTCTGTGACACACAATCTCACAGAGTTCCCCACATTTTGAAGACACATGGAGAGCCACACTGGTTTTATTCTCTTTCCAGAGAATCTCAAGACTAGGTGGGACACTCCAGCATGAGCATCATTCAAGTTCATGGCTCTTTTTCCAACCCATAATTGAAATATTTTGTGCTTATCGAAATGTAGCTGCCTTTGGATGCCCCAGTTAGGATGACTGCATGTGTCATGGTCAACAGAACCATTTAGAACTGTGGGTACAGCATCTTTTCCAGATTCACTCCTGAAAGACAGTTTGCATTCCTGAATTCAAATCATGCAGGGATCCCTGAGTAGCTTTCCAGGAAGTGAAGGGAACGGACCTACCATGAGGAATAATTGCACAACTCACTCAAACTACTGCTGCTCTCCTCACTGTTTTATGTACTGTTATTATTTTGTGGATCTTAAAAAGGGAAGTTAAAAAGTCCAGTGAGTACGGAGTGAAGAGTGTGTATCATAAAATGCTGTTTTTATTGAAGGCTATTGACTATTCAGTAGCATTTTTCCCATGGTAAACTGACTCATTTTGTGCCTTGAACTCATAGATTTGTCTGTGAAACTAGTATTTTCCTCAGTCTCCAGTGATTGCGGAGAAATTAAGGAACTTAATGCCTTTTTAAAAAACATTTTTAGTACAAATAATGTGCTTATGTATGAAAAGGACAAGAAGTAGTTTGCCTTAATGGGTGGGTTGCATACACCCTGGAAAACTTAAAGTCATTTATACAAATATTATTTGCTATAAAATTAAATAAAAATAATTGTACATTCATTAGACAAGGAACTCGTTTACAACTGCACAGAGCTGTGAAATAATGACCTGTTATCTTATGCATTATCATCAGCTACAGAACACTGGCACCCTCTCCCAGATCTTCTTACCATATTTGTTAGCACTGTCATTTACCTGCTAAAGAATGGTTGTTCACAGTTTTATAGCTGCATACACTCAGCAAGTGTCTGTCTCCTTTACACAAGCTCAGCCCATAATCTAACATCACCACAATAAACTAGACCAGGGCACTGTCACATCCAGTCTGTCCCTAAACACCTCCAGGGATGGGGACTCCACCACCCCACTGAGCAGTCCATTCCAATGCCTGATCACTCTGTCTGTGAAGAAGAGCTTCTG
>VZRI01006994.1:67882-83970 GCA_013397515.1 Upupa epops
CTGTGAAGAAGAGCTTCTGAACATCCAACCCAACCCTCCCCTGGCAGCTTCAGGCTCTGCCTTCTTGCCCTACAACTAGTTGCCTAGGAGAAGAGTCTGACCCCCACCTCTCTACAACTTCCCTTCAGATAGTTATAGAGCATGATAAGGTCTCCCCCTGAGTCTCTTCTCCAGGCTAAACAAGCCCATCTCCCTCGGCCTCTCTTCACAAGACATTCCTTCTAGTCCCTTCCCCAGATTCATTGCTGCTATGGATCTGCTCCAGCACCTCGATCACTTTCTTGAAGTGAGGGACCCAGAACTGCCCCCAGGACTTGAGGGGAGGCCTCCCCATTGCCCAGTACAGGGGCAGAATGGTCCAAGTCCCCAGTCCTGCTGGCCACTCTATTGTTGGTACAAGCCAAGATGCCATTGGCCTTTGGTGCCACCCTGCTGGCTCATATTCAGCCAGTTGTCGACCAGTACTGCCAGGTCCCTCTCATCACATTACGTCTGACCTTCTACTCACCAGATAACTTCTCTGGTTTTCTATCAATAACACTGTGAGAATAGCAATATGCTCAGTATGCAACAGTTCATAGAAATTAAAAGTCTCAATCATTGTTTTCTTTCTGGGAGTCTCCTTGCCAAATAAGAAATGCTATACATAGCGTAGTGTGCTGTGCATGTTGACTACAGAAGCCTGAAGGAACCATTTGCACAGAACACAGTGGTATTTACACTCCTGCACCTGAAGAGAACCTATGAATACAGACTGATCTGGCCCTGCCTTATTTCTCACTTCCAAGTCCCCTGTTCATAATGACTTAGTAGCACAAGGTATGTTCTGGATAAAGGCCATTATTGGCTCTCTGACCAGCTCAGCATTAAAAACAGTTCTGTATGATGCTTCATATCCTCTGTGTCCTCAGGGGTGAACTTCCACAGCAATCTGTCCCTCTCCCTCCACTATCTTTCAGCTAGATATTTTTCTAAATCTTGCAGGAGCTAAATTTATCTCAGACTTGTATCTTTCTATCCAATTTAGCTGGAATTGGCTGGTAGCTTTAAAAAAACTATTGGAACAAAGAATGACAGACAGATACACACACACAGAGTACAAGTGACTATTCAGGAAGTCGAGGTAAAAGTTAAATTATCTCAGCACCTACATTTTATTAGAAACCACGCGCAGTGAAATTAAATGCTAACATTCTAAAATGTAGGGAAAAGCACTTGCGTTGCTATTGAAACTATATACTGTGTTGGTATTTTAAAATCTGATTCCTAACAGAAGTCAGTGATTCATCCTTTATTTCTTGTAAGAAATGAGAGGTTTGCATCATGTGACATTTCTGAACTGGCAGACCAACTTGTACTGAAGCTCCAGTTGGTGCCATTAAGGAATCAACTGTCTCGAAGTTGTTAGCTTCTGAAATTACCTCCTGTCAGTGAATACTTTCTATTTATGCTGTTTGGAAAGGGGGTGAGCTTAGCTGCTACTGAGAAGAAACGTTGAGCTGCACCTTGTTCATTTTTTGCTTTTGGTTGGCCTGTACCTTCCTTCACAACTCCCTGACAGCTGTGACCTTTCTGCATCCTGTTTTGCACTTTGTGTCTCCTGTAACCATTAGCAGGAGGGGTGATAATAGCCAAAGGCTGTGGCTTGTCTTCGAGGATCCTTCTGGTAGCGTTCTAACATGCCACAAGAAGTTAAGTAGACAGAAAAAATTACTTTTTATGGGGCTTTTTAAGCAATTAAGAATAACCTCTGCGCCTCAAGAGGAAGAATCGACTAACAAACTGCTCACTCTTCCTCCAAAACAGACTTGGCATTCAGTTACAAGGAAAGTATCTTCCTTCCAACTTCTACTGCTTACAAATGCAAGTTGGCCCATATTTAACAAAAAGTCACTGGGATCTTACTCTGGAAATCCCTCATTGTAAGACCGTGGCACTATGCAGGCAGAAAGGCCAGCACTCAATCCGTCCAATGTAGCCATGTCAGCACTTCAAGCATCTCCTCTAAGGAATGAAGTCGCACTGCAATTAAAGAGAAAGAACTGACTGGGCTTTTTACTTTCAGCCAGTGTGGAGTGAAATGCAGGTCTGCGGCATTCTTCCAGAGAGGCAGTAGGAGTGCTAGCGTTTTCTAGGAGTCACAAGGCTGTGTTTTTTCCCTCCAGATTTGTCTAGCAGATGTGCTAAGCCTCTACAGTTACAGGAACTTCAGCATGGCTATCAGCAGCACTACATTCAGAGATCACAAGCGTAGATGAAAACCAAGGGTGAAGGCTTTGTCTCAGTGGTGCAATCAATCTACATTGCCCTGAGCAAAAAGTCCATATTTTCTTTGTTCAATGTTTAAATGGTGGCAGTTTTCCCTCCCCTATTGGAAGTGGATCACAATCTCCAGGGCTTGGTGGTATATTTTCCCCACTTAGTTGCACGTTTTCAGATACACAATCAGAGATCAGTTGTGAAATTCTTGTTCTTAGTGATATAGGTCAACTCATGATAGCACAAGTAGTGGGACTCACACTGGAATCAGTGGGACCAGTACCAGGCCAGGCATCTGGAAATACCTCCTTACGTTTCTAAACACATCCTGAAATCAACGTTGCTACCTCTACCTCATCTAATCAAAACTACTCCAGCAGTTCATTATTGGGAATATTTACCTATGGCTGTGTGGAAAGCACACCTGGCAAAATGTACTCTTCAATTACTTTGCCATAAATTCTTGTTCCAGTAAAAGGCCCACTGGTAGCTTGTAAAAATGAGTCGTTACTTGCATGCATTCAGATGTGTGTAAATGCCAGTGAGACAGTCAAGCAAATTGAAACCAAGATCCATAGCAAATGAATTCAGCTCTTGATTGCTTTGGAAGAAAAGATTAAATAGTGAACTCCAAGACCTCACTACAAAACCTGGAACAGACCGGTGTGTTAGGAAGTAAGTCACCATTACATACTTTAAAGCCTCAGATATTAATTTTCTCAATAAAGCGTTTGCTATTGGAGTGTCTGGACAATTTTTCTGCTTTTCACATGGAATGTGACAGTTGGACCAGTAGGGGAGATTTTTCCTCCCAGTGTGGTCAAATTCTAACCAGATTAACTGTTCTTACAGCTCCAGACTCCATAGGAGTGCAATGGCAGCGCAGTTCCAGGGACAGAAATTGCTCCAGGACATGCTATCAACTTGTAAAGAATATGGCAAATCAGCCTTTTTATAAACAGAAAACTGAAAACCCAGGTTCCAGCCACAGTCAGGCAGAGCATGCTTGGCCTTGCCTGGCCACCTGTCCAACCTGACAATCTCTCAACTCAGGTATGAAAGCAGGCCTCGTATCTGTTCACTTTACCCATGAATGCAGAGCAAGTGACAGTGAGGAGGAGCTTCTCGTGCTGCCAGCCCACAAATCATCACCAACGGCATATGCCTATTTTCTCTGTCTCATATTTTTAAAACTTTTTTTGAAAGTTATTCATAGAATCATAGGTTGGAAGGGACCTCCAAAGGTCATCTAGTACAACTCACCTGTAGTAATCAAGGAAATTGCTCACTAGAACAAACTGCTCAGAACCCCATTCAGCCTGACCTTGGATGGCTGCAGGGATGGGGACCCCACTACCTCTCTGGGCAGCCTGTTCCAGGGATCCCCCACCCTCAGATTCAAGACCTTTTTCCTGATGTTTAACCTAAATCTACCCTTTTCCAGCTTTAAACCATGACCCCTCTTCCTATTGTGCCCTTGTGAACAGTCTTCCCCAGCCTTTGGACAGGCCCCTATAAGTGCCCCCCAGAGCTCTCTTCTCTTCATGCTGCACAGGCCCAACTCTCTCAGCCTGATCTTGAAAGGGAGGAGTGGCAGCCCCTTGATCATGGACCAACAGGTCCTCATCTTATTGTATTTAGGCTCCTGAGCTGGAGGCAGTACTCCAGGTGAGGTCTCACCGGGGCACCACTACTTATCTTAATCCATTATTTATCAGGTATAATCATTAGGTCCTGATTTTCTCTCACTCACTGAGGAACTAAAGCCACTGTTAACTGTCCTGATAATGAAGTGTGGGTATCTGTTCCCACTGCAAACCAGGAAGGGTCAGCACTACTTCAGGCTAAAACTGATTTATGAACAGATGTAAGAGTGAGTGGCATTGCCAAGAAAAAAAACCCAAGCAAATGTCAGTCTAGCTTTGGAACAATCCTTGCTCTTTTAGGTAAGGTTCTGGCAGGGGAGCTGCCCAGACTACACTACATCCTGCATCCCTGTAACCAACGGCTGTTAATTCCAGAGGCTCAGTTTACTGAAGCTTAACCAAACGAGCACTAAGAATGTTTATCAACACGGCTGAACACTATTGTATTACTGAATAAACACGATCAAGGCAAAGCCTGGAAGAGAGAGGAGAATTTGGCTGCTGGTGATAATTTCCAGTTGTGAAGCAATTATTTAGATAGCAGATTTCAGTAGGAGAAGAAGGAGTTTAGTAAGTGCTGATTTGCATAATAGTAATACACGTCACTTTACATTTCCTCCTGGCATTTTCATGTACTTCTAAGTGAATGGTAACTATAAATGTTATACAAGTCCCACATAATGTGGATTTACTTGTATGCATGGTTGCATTACCCTAATTTTTAAGTGTGCCAATGATTAACATTAGTAGCCAAGTTACTGTGTTAACTGCATGAATATACTACATACTATCCTTTAGAAATTAGCTGTTATAGACATGAATTGCAGAGACGCCTGAAATTTCACCCCTAATCAAAGGTATATAAAAACAAGACTACATAAATTCAGCTGTGAGTCTTTTTTTCCTTACAGCACAGAGCATATATCAAGTCTTTCCTCAGAGCAACAGGCACTATAAAATGTAAATACATCTGATTCATACTGGTCATGTCTGAACTGTGGTGGCTAAGCAATGCCTTTTTTTCTGCCATACACATTCAGAGATAGCAAAACCCACAGCAAATCCCTTTATAGTCTCCTGAGAGCACAAAGCCAAATGAAAGAGAAGATAACCTTTTCAAATTGCCAAGTAACTACTCAGCTACACAGAAGCTACTCTAATATATTCTAATCTTTTCCATGCTCCTTATGAACTGCTGTGCTGACTGACATGCCCACAGACCTCCTGCCACCCACTTCTCTGGTGCTCATCAACTGGATGTGGGCCACAAACAGCTTCATTCTCTTTGTGTTACGAGAAATCCTGACTTAGTTCTGAGATTAGTATGAATTAGTAATGCTATTCTGTTTATCAGACTGATTGGTTTGATTTGCATTCCTTCTATACTCACAGCTATAGTGAAATTTTCAAATTGCCAGAAGATTTCTCAGACTGTTCATTATTCAGCCCTAACCTGTGTGACCTGCAGAGGGATTTATATAAGTTCAACATACAACAGTCAGAGGCTGCCTGGCACTATACATGCCTTTTATGCTTTCCATTTTAAAAACACAGGGTGGAAGTCAGTATAGAATGATATTTTTCATAAAGCATAGCTTAATTACAGCCTATCTGCTGAATCTCAGTTTCTAAGTGGAGAGGCAGGTTACTAGGATCAATCAATGTTCATTTGGCTTCAGATCTACAATTGCTCTGAGGAATAAAAAGATATGGTCCTTCAAAAAAAAAAGCCCAAACCCTGTTCTTTTTCTTAAAGCTGAAATTTTAAATGGAACATTATCATGACAAATAGTACAATTTCATTTTCAGAACAGTGGAAACACTGAGGCACATGCAATCACGAAGCATTCTCATTATTTCCCCAACTCTACAAAATTGCTGCTGTTGCCAAAAGAGAAAAGTTAAAACGAAGACAGCAGTGCTTGATGCTACAAAGGAACCTAGTCCACATCCCATTGATTCCTGATGGTGTAAATGGAAGGAAGGCTTTTTGAAGATGACAGTGAAAGAAACCGGTGAGGAACAAACTATCTTACGTGGATTTGTAGGCTACACCATTCCATTTTTCAGGTATTCTATGACAAATTTGAGAATGACATGAGATTTCTTTGAGCTGTAATATGGATGTCCTCAGTCAGACCACTCTCCACACTGAGTCACTGCTGCCATCTGGAAGGGAGTGAATTGCAATAAGATGTTTATGTCTTATGTGGAGACTAAAAAAAGCGTGGTAAAAGTGGCAAAGGTAATCTGAGGTGGAAAGCTGGGCATCATCCCTGTGAAATCAGTGCAAGAGTGGAATTGGCCTTGCAGAATTTATCATGCTGCTGTGCAGAATATCCAATTCACTACAACCAGGGTTTGTCTCTATTTAAAAAGATTGATTGTTCGTTCTTTTTTCGTATTTCAGCAGAACAGCTTCTCTACAGCCTGACCTAAACTCCTGAAATATCTCATTAATATTAATAAACGTCCAATCCACCTAGTCGAGATTTCTCTGTGAAGATTTCCTCATGGAGAAATCACTCCTTTCAACACTTCCATTTTCTGAGGACAGAAAGAATGGAAAACCAAACCCTCATATCTATGTGCATGCAAATAACAGAGGAACAAGTTGCACAGAGTATTGATTAATCCAATGATGCAGTGTCTTAGGTAGGCAGCAGCCTCAGAAAAAATACATTAGCACATGTTTAGCATTGCACTCACATCGCCAGCTGCCTAATCCAATTACCCTAATTTAAAGGCAGAATAATTTATGTTTTCTAGTGAATACCATGAAGAAATTGTGCCTACATCATGTCTTCTAATAATTTACACAAAAAGTTTGGACAATCTAGTGGAATAAATCCTGTGGGACTATAAAGTAGGTTTTATATTCTCACAGGTTTCTAAAAGATATTTTCTTGAGAAACAGAGTGTTTTTAGAAATAGTGGAACTTGAGGTCAACCTTTGAGTCTTCTTCCTCAAGAAATGAAACCAAGCTGCGATGTTTGAGGCTCTAGCTTGATAAAACTTTTAAAGCTCTTTCAAAATATGGAGGAAAGCATGGAGTCACTGCAGCTCTCCAGACCCGCTTGGTGCAGAAATCCCAAAAGCCACAGTGAGTCATGGGCTTTGGGCCATTGGTTTAGGTCCCTCACCATGGGCAGGCTGAGACCCCCTTGTGTGTCTGGGTCCTGGCAGCCCTCCTGACAGTAGGCTGTGGGAGTAGCAATAGTCCAGACAGATGTGATTTTTCTTTGGCTTTTTTTTTAATTAGTATTTTTGCATGGCAAATTAAATGTATTAATTCAGCTGTTTCATTGTTCAGTAAATAAGAGTTCATTAAAACCACATTATGGGATGTTTAACAACAACATCATAAAAAGTATTCGAGGGTTAAGTTAATGATCATATTTGTACTAATACGATGGTGTGTGAGTGCTCATTAACACTATTTATTTCAGATTGTCTCTGTAAACATTATTATTATTCGTTGAACATTACTAACATGTTTTAATGATCTCATATTTTATTTATTCAGTGAACAACGAGAACTGGTGATGTGCAAGCACTTGTTCAAGATTTTACAGCTTTTAGGGGTTATGTTTGCAAACAAGCAATTAACACATCAGCACACAAGAGAGTGTATTGACAGCACAAAGAGTAACCTAGGAAATCAGCCCTGACCAGTTAAAGTCTTCAGGGCAGATAGAAACATAATCTGAACTCTGCTAACATAGCATCCAGGAGCTGTGCTGACCCTGAGGTTTGGGACTGAGTGCTCATGGTTATGGTTGTCCCAAAGAGGTTCAGAGCCCTTCCTGGCATATGGAGAGCTAACAAGATATGACAGCGTGCTTACAAGAGGTGCTCTAAACAACTTCAGGTATCTAATTTTGAGTGTGAACCAGTTTCCTATGAAGTATGCAAGTTTTTCCTCACCCAACATCCAGGCAGCTGCACTCAGTTCTATAGCATGTGTGTACTCCTATTGTAATGAACTTCATCATGTTATTTATTTGTTATAATTATACAGAAACAAAAGCCTGCTGGATTCATTAGTCTCAGAAGAAGACACAAGTCAATGACCTACTCAGCAAAAGCCGAAATGCTGCCTCATATAGTTCAGTCTCTCACATTTAGTGAAATACTGAGTATCTTGCATGTTAATGATGGTTCCTCACAAAGCAGATTGTATGTGTGCTAAGGAGGGAGCTGGGAACAGCATAATGGTGAGTATGTGTTGTGTGCACAGAAGAGACGTCTCTCTACTTGGATTTGCCACACTGGTAACTACACAGCTACTGCTGTACATGCAGTGGTGACCTAGCACAACCTGTTCTCTTCATTAATTTCCATCACATCCAGAACTAGTTTGTAAGTTACTGGGGTGAGCTCAGTTTCTGACCATCACAAGCCTGATGTAATTTCCCATTAGTTGTGAGAAATCTGTTATGAGAATCATAGAATCCTCATGGCTGAAAAGGACTTCCAGGATCACCAAGTCTAGCCCTCAACCCAATATCTTCCTAACCCCTTGATCTCAAGAGCTATACCTACTCAGTTTTTAAACAACTCCAGGGATGGTGACTCCACCACCTCCCTGGGCAGCCTGTTCCAGTGCCCAACCACTCTCTCAAGAAAGAACTTCTTCCTAAAATCCAAAGTAAACCTCCTCTGATGCAGCTTGAGGCCATTTCCCCTCATCCTAGCATTAGTAATTTGGGAGGAGAGACCAGCACCAGCCTTGCTACGACTTCCTTTTAGGTAGCTGTAGAGTGCTATAAGGTCTCCTCTCAGTCTCCTCTTCTTTAGACTAAATAACCCCAGTTCCCTCAGCCACTCTTCACAGGGCCTGTTTTCCAGATCTCTCCCCAGCTTCATTAGCCTTTTCTGGCCCCACTTCAACACCTCCGTATCTTTCTGATACTGGGTGCCCAAAACTAGACCCAGTACTCAAGGTGAGGTCCCACGAGTGCAGAGTACAGGGGACCAACGACTCAAGTAAAAAGTAACATTGGAAGAACTGTAATGATTTGCCACAGCATAATGCAAATTCAGTGCAGTCAGGGTAAGTCTCCGTATGAGTAGTAGGGTAGAGAATATTTGGTACAAGCTGCTACCTCAGTAAAATGCTGAGATTAAATACAAGAGCACAAGTCTAAATCAGATTTGAAACTAACAGACTCCTATTGTCATACAGGAGAGAGTAGTTTGCTGGTTTAGAAAGAAAAATCCCCTTTTGTCCCTAAACACCTGCTTGCTCATTGCTTTGCAGAACACTTGTGGATGTAGCACAGTGAGTTCTGCCTCTTAAGATCTGCTTTACATGTACTAGTTTATTTATAGCGAGTGAATCAATGCTTAAAGTGTTTGACTTCTACATTGACAGAACACTTAAGGGGTTTGTTTTGATTTTAAATAACCTTTATATGGTTTCAAAATGAATGTGAACTTGATACTTGTTGTGTTTGGCAAACCTGTGGGAAAAAGTTGTGTCAACAGTCTGAACTAATGGATCTGAGAAAGGAGTGAGTGTTGTGTAGTTCTCCAGCAGCAGCTGTTTGCACAAGATAGTACATATGGCAGTACCTGGGAAGTGGTTATGAAGCGTTCCTCTCCCTTCCCATGTCAAGGCAAGTCATGCTCCTGCAAAACCCATGGACATGCACTTTTGCCTGGGCTGTCACTGTGCCATTACCCATCCCTTGTGATACTGTGCATGATGGGCAGAACATTTTCTCCTGACACCCTGAACTCCTTCTATCCTTATCCATCTTATCTCCATAGGAAAAACTCCCTGGCACTGTTGCTCATACAGAGCGATGGCACACAGGTGATATTGTTACAAATCAGACCCAATCCAGAAAGACACTAAATTCCAGAGTGGAATTTAGAGGGGATCCTTCAGGGGCCTGTTGGCCCATCCAGCTTCAAAGCAACTTGCAGAGAAACCTTACATTACTGAGATGACTGAACGACACAAGTAAGGAATTTAAATGAACAAAACAACCACAGCCAAAATTTGGACACAAAGTCTAGATTGAACAGTCTCTCAGTTTCATTTAACATTACAGTACAGAATTATTTCACTGAAAATGCAGTTGCTGGCTATGGAAGGTACCTGCAGGGTACCAGGAGAGATGGCTTCCTTAAGAAAGCCATGTTTGGTCATGCCTCCTGCCCATTGTCCCATGAGGCAAAGATCTGTGATACACATTTTGCCAGGTATCTTCAGAGAACACACAGCATGTCCACCAAAACCTGCAGAGAAACTAGCACTGTACTCACCCAAACCCTTAAAGAATCCAAATCCACTTTTAACTGCCATGAAAATTATGCTTTTAAAACTTACAGAGAAGCAGTGGCCAGCAGGAAGAACTGAGGAGATTTCACTGTGTCCCTCCTTTAGAATGTGGATTTGTAAGCAGGGATGCTGGAAGACAAGATGTGTGAATTCCCAGGGTGTAAAAACGTAGGAGGGACAGACAAATGGAGGGTTTGCACTGTGTTTCTTTCTAATAAGTAAGCGGGCTGAGTGGTGAATCCAACTGAAAAGAAACTGTCTCTAGGAGAAAGCAAGAAGGCATCATCCTTGCCCTTAAGTTTCTGAGACCTCTAATTTCTTTATTCCCAGGGCATTCTGGAGAGGTGTGACATGTTGGTAGCCACAGGATTTTACAGCAATCTAGCCTGCTGCCTCAGCAACACCCAGAACTTTTGTAATAAATTAGTGCCTGCAGAAAAGCTTTCATTCCCTTCATCTTCTGAACCTAGTAACTGCTTCCATGGGTTACGCTTCTATTATCTGATGGTGCTACAAGACAACTATGCCATTGACAGTTTTTACTTGATGCTTTATTTGTGTTGCACACACGCATACAGACAGCTTGCTTTTGATTCTCCAAATGAAATGGGCAGATCTTGTTTGTATAAAGCAGAGAGAGGACCAGTCTGGATAAGCTCATATCATTCACTGCCTGAAAAAGACGGCAGGCCTCTGGTTTGTTGTAAGGACAGCATCTTTCATTACCGATGGTTCTTACAATACCCTCCAAATTTACTTTACACTTACACCTCATATTCATCTATCTGTAAAACAACTGAACTCAGATTCCCACATTGCTGTTAATTAGCATTGATTTAATTATCATGTAGGTATGTATTTAAAGTTAAGCAATGCATCAATTCCTGAGCCAGAAATAAAGGGAATTATTGTCGACAATAATTTTGAGCACTATTGCTGATAGTGTATTGAGCAGCACCGATGGCATTGGCTTCCCAACTGTCTCTGTAAGTCAGCGCAAAACTGCACAGCTGAGTGCTAAATGGCTGTGGCGTTAGCCATGCGCCTGATGAGTCGCTGTGCATAACACACCATATCTTTTATGGAACTTTCTAATGCTGTGTTGGTGCTGAGGTCTGTGAGAATAAAACTAGCACTCCTACAAAAAGGTCCTTTGAGTCCTTCCCTAAAATTAAACAGTAGCTTTCATTAGGCCACAACCTCCTTGAGGGGGGAGCTGTAACCTCCATAATGTCTTTGAAAAGCTGCTTCATATTTCAGGGATCGGTTTGCATTTCCAGCACATGTAGATGATTGAGACATGTATTATTGATGAAGGGTGGGCAAATGTTTTCTACTCTATTCTGGGCTCAGTATTTCGGCTGCCTTTGAATTCTTCCAGCCTCCCCACGAGCGGTGGCGTGGAATCCACTGTATGATGGTGATGAAGGCTTGATCACCATATCAGAAACACCTACGTGCATGAGGGTGCTTCATTTGCCCTGTATTAGTTGGAAAAGTATTAAATACAATTCCTTTTGACCTACTCGTTACTATGGAGGATCTCATTTTCTGCAAGCAGAGTGACAAGAATGTAAAATAGATGTTCTTCATGCTAACCTCTTATGGAGTCTTTCTAAAAATATCATTAGCTAAAAGGACAAGTTCGAAATCGTGTCAATATTAATTGTAGCAGATGGAATTTTGAGGGGAAGCAGAAAGGCTAATTTCAATTTCTTTTAATAAATCTCTTTTAAAATAGAGCTGTACCAGCTGGAAGTTATTCCCAGCCAACTTGTACTCACTAAAACTGAAAAAACACTGTCAAGCTCATGGCTAGCCAACTACTTGCTAGCAAGTCTAGAAGCAGCAGCACAGGCCTCCTGAACTCATGACGCATCGCACGCAAACCCTTCTCCCAGAACATGATGGCTGTGTTAAACTGTGACAAATCTTAAAGAGATTTATTCCGAGGATAAGAATTTATAGCACTTGTCACCATAGGTGATACTGCCAAAGCTATGCAGAATATCGGCAATTTGCCTACTCTGTAGTCATAGCTGTGTGTAGCAAATGTGCTCGTTACCCAGCACAGGTCTGGCAGCTATAAATAATTCTAGCTGTTATAAATAAAGGGTTGATTTACTTTAAAAATCTGGAGCTTGATCTGGCAAAGCACCGAATGCTTCAGATTCTTCAGATTCGTGGAGGGTTTGAAGTGCTTGTTGGTTCATTAGCTGCTTTTGCTAGATTAACTGATGTATTACCATCTCAGGGGGAAACCCTCTCCTGCTTTCTACATTTCCAAACCTATACATGTAGCTGCCTCATTGGAGACCAGTCATTCCTGATACAGTATTTATACTGTGTCAGCCCTTGAAGTGATTCACGGTATTCATTCCGACTCAGCCACCTTTTTCTGAAGTTTACCTAGCTCTAAGGTATTTGGGATTCAGTTTTGACATTTCTCCCACTGAATTACAGACCATCTCACCCCTTTGGAGATGCAAATGCAATTTTATATGATCAGGTGCCACCTCCAGTAGCTGACTATCCCACTAACTTGACTCAATGTGGTTAAACATCCCCCACAGGGTGACTCAGTTATTGCATTTTGCTGTAAAGCACCTCCAGTCTCCAAACCTTGTATTTTACATGTGCTTGTAAATTGATAAAAACTGCTTCAAACAGACTCATTTGATGGATTAATGCATGCAGGTCATTACTGCTTGTTAACTGAGATCTGAACTGATGGAAATTAATTGCTTTGGGATTATATTAGCTTGTGTTAAGGGATCCTCACTACTGAAGGAAAATGCAACAGCACCACCATCTTCTCATCTCCAAAGTCTGCTTTGAACTTCTTTGCACTTTTTAGGAGACCTTGTAGCCAAAATACTCTTTTCAGTCTAAATCTAGATACATAAGCTCCAGTGTTTGGTATTTCCAGAGGTTGCTGCTTATTGCCATATCAGTTTCAGGCTTTCCTCAACCCACAATCACTGGCTATGCTGCAAAGACACAAGTTCTTTCTTCTGTCAGATAAGGGGTTTGTGTCAGTTTGTGCATATAACACAATGTACATTTCCCATTTTATCTGGCTTAGACATACGACTCAGCTAAATCGGGAGTCTCTAGAGCAACACCAGCAATTTTGTTATCACTAAGAGTTCCCATTTAAGTATAGCTCACGCGTGTTGTTTCCTGCATACCTCATAGGGTTTCTCACTACCTGCTATTGCTGCCTTAAAATCCATCTGTTTGATATCCTCAACTATTTAACATTTCTTACCTGGGTTATTTGAAGTTTTCTAAATATCCAGATGGTTAAAGAGGTGGGCAAGATGGAGGCAGATGTAACAGTACAACAGTACAACAGGTATCAGTTTTATATAACAGCATGTCTCATCAATGCTTGCAGTTTAACACTGGTTGAAACTCAGCTAACTTACTAGGTCCCTGATTATGTCTACAGTAATTGGGGACAGAGAAGAAGTAATGTATGTACACACACACACATATTTAGGGCTGGACTTGAAGAGATCCTGAGGGTCCTTTCCAGATACTATGATTCTGTGATTTCAAAATATTCTTTGCTATATTTTTCCTTTTTAAGACTAGGTTGATTATAATTTAAACTTTCAGTGACAACATACTTTAACATTACAGAGGCATCCCCTACGACACCACTGGAAGGTGAGCTAAGCACGCAGCCTCTTCTTCCTGAAAAAGAGCACATATTCTGATAATAAGGCTTTTTCTTAATGCAGAAAATACAAACACAGTGATTGCCTAATCCTGGTCAAAGAAAAAGCAGTGACAAGTGCTTCTGGTTAACCTAATATTTACCTAACTTCATTACAATGGGAGATGTCTTTTCTACAATTCCCTTTTGCTAACATTCCCTTGCTGATGACACACCGTGAGCAGCTGAAAAAAAGGGCCTAGCTGCTAGGCTAAAACTGCAAAGAGAACCCACATCTCATACCCAGCCAGCTAAATGTGGATCCTGAGTCATTAAATGACCATGATATTGTAACTGGAGAGAATAAACATTGAGTTATTATTTGAATATGCATAAAACTATACAAACATGTCTCTCTCATGTATTAAAAACAATAAGAACTTGTGTCTTTTCCCATCAGATGGGGAAAAAAACCTGTAGTCAACAATCTGGGCCTTTTCTATTGACAGCAATAACTTAATTGTCAAGAGTGCAGGGAAACGAAACCAGCTTCACTGGCTGCACTGCCATAAGGCTGTCAGCAAGAGACTCAGAGCAGTGCGGGAAAGAGAATGAAGTGAAGGTAAAGAGAGTTCTTATGCTTTCTTGGTTATCTCCATGCTCAATAGCATCATCACTTTACAGTCTGTTAGGTCTTCCCTTTAATGCTGCACAGTACAGGAATTCTTGCAGTAATAATGTGTTCTATGATACATAACCTTTCATTAACTTTACTTAGAGATTTTTGTCCTTATTACCCTTAAAGAACAGCCCTTCAAATGGCCAGAATACATTAGTTGGTTGGAATTTATTATCATAATTATTTTACATCAATGTAGCCTGGATGAATTTTCTTCTCACTTTTTATTCTTGAAATGCCTACTTTGCTGCTAATGGGGGAAATTTAGCTGACTATGGGTGTCTTCTAGGACACAAACTAATTTCTCACAAGACAAACAACATTTCATAAGAGAATAAATTCAAGATTTCATTAGAACATTACCTGGTACAAAAGTCTTTTTGCAAGGTTAGTCAAAAACTGAAACACAGGTGTACGTCTGTACCAAAACATGTTACCTGGATGCTGGATCCATCTCTCCTCACATCTAGCTTCTATAATCCATCCCTATGTCCAAACTAGTCAATTAGTCAAACTAATCTTCTGTGGAATGAAATTAAGTACCTTAAAATGTACTGGAAGACTTTTTAAATAGCTGGGATTGACAGTTCACAAGGAGCCCATCTCCCTCCACTGTCTAGAAAACACTCCGATCCCTAGAGTAGATACTGTACAACTCTTGTAGCATTTGCTCTGTCACAGGAAGACAGACCATTACAACCATCTTTATATAGCTGCTGCACATGCTTGGCACCCTATTGGCTAGTCTTATCAAGATGTTTTTCTTGTGGTATGTGCAGTATATTCTAATCAACAGTCACGTGTATGCTGGGCTTTTTTCCTTGATTTTTTTAGTCTTATTTCCCTTTAGTTTTCTTTATTTTTACTAAGTCCAGAATTCTTCAAAGCTGATTCGTTTTTCTCTAGGAAGTACAAAAGTCAACCCCCAGAGCAGATGTGCTTTGTTAACATTTCTTTTAAGTGTCATAACAGTTTATAACTGTCACAGCTCATTAGACTATAACATTACGGGATCTAAGTACACATCCAACAACAGCTTACAAGTTTAGAAAACTTGAAGTGCTTTTTAAGAAAGATCATATCTTACCTACACTACACACTTCTTAAGCAAGACACTAACTACACAGAATCACAGAATTATAGAGGCTGGGAAAGACCTCTGAGCTCATCCAGCCCATCTGTAATGGTTAGGGAGAGGGTCTTAGTTTGGGTTGGTGCCTGTAATTCTAGCACAACAACCAGCTGTCCTTGAGAGTTCCAACAGGCCGTGAAGCAACTTTGCTAAAAAGGCAGCAGTTTATTGAACCCATCACCAAGAATAAAAGGAAAAATTCTCCAAATAAATAAAAGAATCAAGAAGGTAAAACAGAAACTGTATCACAATGCCTTTACACACACTCTGAGAGAAATGGGAGACAGCATAACACATCAAAGTTTTGGCCTTAGATGAGAGCTCTGGGGCAAGAAATTGTACACCAACACTCAAAAACACAAAGCCGCCACACACGCATCCTTGCACCCCACTTTCCAGAAGAGAAAGGGGTGGG
>VZRI01006994.1:88500-109999 GCA_013397515.1 Upupa epops
AAAGTGTAGGACCCTGCCCTTGGCCCTGTTAAACTTCATCCCATTGGCCTCTGCTCATTGACCCAGCCTGTCCAGGCCTCTCTGCAGCAGCATACTCCCCTCCAGCAGATCAACACTCACCTCAACTTGGTGTCATCTGCAAATTTACTAAGGGTAGATTTGATGTCCTCATCAAAACTAATCCCTCTTCCTACTGCTGCAAGGAACCTGTTTAGTGCTCAAAGCAGTGAGACAATTCATGGAGAGGGTTTGGAAACAGCAGCGGTGGAACACAGTACTTCTGAATGCTGCCCACTAGAACTCCCCTAAGCAGTGCGGTACAAATTTAACCAAGGAAAAAATAGCCAAAGATGCCATGTGCTCCTTGTATTGAGCTGCTAGGTGGCTCATTCTAACGAATGCAAATGGCTGTGATCCGGCTTTTCTCTGGGGGGCTGTATTTCAAAACAGGGCTTAAACAGCCAGTGTAGTACAGGACATTCTCTATGTACTGCTCTGTACTAATAAGAGCATGTCTCACCTCCACCCGTCTGAACAATCCCAGCTCCCTCAACCTCTCCTCATCAGACTTTCCCTCCAGTGTCTTCCCCAGCCTCGTTGCTCTCCTCTGGACCCATTCCAGCACTTCAATCTCTTTCTTGAAGAAAGGGGGCCAGAACTGGCCCCAGTACTTAAGGGGGGGCTTCATCAATGCCCAGTACAGGGGGAGAATGACGTCCCTAGTTCTGGTGGTCGCACTACTGCTGATCCAAGCCAGGATGCCATTGGCCTTTTGTGCCACCTGTGCACCCTACTGGCTCATATTTAACCAGTTGTCAACCAGTACTGCCAGGTCCCTCTCTGCCAGGCTGCTCTCCAGCCACTCATCCCCCAGTCTGTAGCTCTGCCGGGGGTTATTGTAGCCAAAATATAGGACTCTGCAGTTGGCCCTGTTAAATCTCAAGAAGAAAATGGTTTACCTACACACAGATGAAACCATCAATCCCTGATTAATATTTTTTGCTTTCTGGATCCATAAGAGATTAGAACAACAGCTACTGTAGTCAAAATATTTTGACTGTACAGGATTTTTGTTAGGTATCTTTGTAAGATGATGAGGTTTATTTATTTTCAATACAGTCTTGTTGCGAGCTTGCAGAGCACATTGTACAGATCACAGAAGTGACAAGAACTAACAATCACTGTCTTAGGAGGATGTAGATAAGATTTGTAAAATATATCCCAGACACAGATATAAATGTTTTAAAGCGAACAGTCTGCTGAAATTTTCAGTAGTATCCCAATGCTCACTTGCAGCAAAGTGGATACACACACCGCTTGAGAAGCATCGGCCCACTTCGGGGTTTGAGAAATGCATCTGTGAGTTTGGGGCTGCTGTGCCAGTGAAAGCAGTGAGACTAAGGTCCTAAAAGCATGTAAACTAGAAATTCATTAGGCCCTTTGTGTTATTTTCACTCTTGTGCTTTCTTTTGTACTGTATAAAAATTGAAAGGGAGTCAGCATACATAGAATCATAGAATCATTAGTGATCGGAAAGGACCTCGAAAGATCATCTAGTCCAATCCCCCTGCCACAGCAGGATCACCTAGACCAAGTTGCACAGGAACAGATCCAGGAGGGTCTGAAAGTATCTCTTTATTTTTAGGCATCTAATCAGCTCCCTTCATAGTAATTAATTGATGCTCCTAAAGCCAAGCATATGGTCGGTCTATGTTACGGTCCTCAGAACAGTCCCCCCAAAGCAATCTTTTAAATGTAAAGATCTTCCTCTGTATTGTTGGAGTATAGGTACTTTACAGTTGGTTTAATGATTATTAGTCCTTTAATCTCCTCAACCAACTTTGGTATTGTTGCTGTTTGTGATGGAACAGGGTCACCTGAACAAGTTCTGTATTTACAGTGAGGCCTCATCTACAGCAAGAAATACAAAAATATTTCTGGATTTAAGCAACCTTGTCACATATTGTTTGGTCTTACGACAGCAAGAAATGCTAATATTGCTTGCTTCTCTACCAGAAAATCTATAAAGTGCTGTCATTAATTCTTTCAGTAATTTGCCATCTCATGGCATCATTCAGTAGTGGTGGGTTCATTACTTGTTAATATGAGCATGCAAAACCCAACCTTCATTTACACCCAGGACATGGTAGATATCTGCTGGATCTGAAATGACAACAGCTGGAATGTTGCAAGGTGCTTATTTTCCTTTTCCTCCTCATTGTAACAGATTGTTAGCTACTGCCACTAGCAATTTCTTTACACTCAAGTTGTGCTTTCATGAAGAACAACTAAGATACTGTATTTTAGCCTTGAAAGTATTGTAGTCATCCTGAAAATTATTCTGAAAGCTGAGGAGTATCACTTCTTCTTAAGTTTAGACTACCCGTGGCTCAGTCAGAAGGAAAACCATATCAGTACTCAGAAAAATAGCAACGTGAGAAGCAGGATACTTGATTCTCAACACGCAGTCTGTGGACTAAGTGGGAATTGCAGTGTCACAACACTAAGCATGCTTCTGAAACACCAGTAAGCAATTAGGGGAACAAACTGTGTCCCAGCACCATGTACCAGTTACTGATAGGAAGCTCCCAGGGAACTACATTACTGCCATTAATTACAAAGTAATACCCTATAGAGTGATAATACTCTGTTAGCTGTTCATGGGCCCTAAAGAAGAGGTTCATTCTTCCCTCCTCCAGAGAAAACACTGTAATTCTGTGGAATGTCACCTCACCCAACTCTACTTCATGTTTGAAGAGAGTCCCAGTGAAACTATGGATGGAGTTTCTGTAGAGAGAGCCCCAGAAGCAGCTTTGCAGAGAAAATAAACTCCACAGCACACTGTCATGCTATTTATCCTCAGATTGCTACTCGGTTTCTACGCAGATGACAGGTTCATACTGAATCCATAATTTCGTACCTTCGCTGAAAGGACTGATAATGAATTTTTAATTTCAGATGTTAAGGTGCTTTTTTCCCCCAATAATTTGTTTCCTTTCATGAAAACTGTGATTGAGGAGAAGTTTCCAGTGAAAAGCACAGGCTAAAAACTCATTTAAAACAATCTCAGAAGCCCCCAAAAATTGTTTAAAACCAGTAATGTGACTTTCTCTTTAGCTGATGAATAGCAAAGAATGACATTAAATTAAGTGAGCAGACAGAATCACTGCTTTGCACACATTTTCATTCACAGGTACTAAGGAGATCCATTGATAAGTATGTCCTTCACTGGATTGACTACTGCTTAAAATCTGTTTTAATGCAAAATTTCAGAGAAACAGAACAAGGGAACAATCCCTTATTCAGTCTAGTAGGGGTCACGGATGAATGTATAACAATGATTTCATCCAGAATAGAAATAGCCAGTATAGGAGCACAGCTTAGAGAACGTGAAGGCTTCCTGCTTGCAGCCAAGTGCAGTCCAATGTCATCTGCTTGCCTGCAGAACAGCCAAGCAACTATGCAGAATGATTGATGATAGCTGTTGCTTTACTGATTTCCGTACGATGTGACCAACAAACACAAAGCAGAACAGTGGCCAAGGCTATGTAGAAATGTTGGTGAATGGGACATAGCACTCAAAAGGAGATGGCTGCACAGACCATCCCCAGCTGGCCTCATCAGCTGGAACACATCAGAGTTTCCCAAGGTGAGCTGCAGGGCACATTCTGTGTGTCAGGAGAGGCATGGATCAAAGAGAACAAGAGGATCCATGACTCTGGTGCAATTTGCTGCTGTCAGACAACAAATACACCAAATACCTTAGAACTGAGAGAAGAATAAAACATGAAGATGATGTGGTGATGGTTCCTTACCTTGTGCTGTCATTAATAAACCTGTGTTCTCTGCACAGTGATAAACGATTTAGATTTTGCTCTCATCATTACTTCAAGAGCATCATAACAGTAGTAAACCCCACCTGAGACCCTGGTTGAAGTTTAAACATAACACTAAGTATCTGAGTAGCTCTGTTGACTGTGATGATGTTGTGCAGGTGCAGAATCCAGTCTGAGGATTCTGCTTTTTATATGAGTACAGAGAGAAAACATATTGTCATAGAGTTGTTTTCCTTATTAGACTTTTCCAGAAAACAGTCAGAATTTAGACTATTAACAGCTAGAATTTAGAATTAATATTCAAATGAGAATTACTATGCAGTTCTTCCATTTCTTGAGATAGTATTTTAATTTGTTTTTAATGATGGTAAAGCACTCCGAGACATTTGCGGGAGTACAGCCACATAAAGCTAAGTGACTGAGCACATAAGGAATCGTCACCAGGTCACTTGCCTTGCTTGTATGTGACCTCCCATGACTGTGTTGTAAGCTTGGTTACTTTTATTAAGACTTTGGAACTTGCTTCTAGAGTAAATGGAAAATTTTATCTACCAAGGGCTTATGATTTTGGAGAAAGGCCTGAAAATGTGAATACTGTGCGGTATTAAAGACTAGAAAATTGTAAGGAAAAATGAAAAAGCCCAAGGGTGCTATTAATTTTTTATCTCATAATTTTTAAGCCAGTCATGAGTTTTAGCCTTGAGGTTCACAGCACAATAATCACCAATGTGGTATTTATGTACCCACATAGGTATGCCAGTCTTTAACCTGGAACTACACTCTGAAACTTTTTACTTTCTTTAAGGAGACTAAGAGTTTATTATTTTTTGTCCTCAAGATGACAGAACCTAGTCCTCCCTCAGGGAATTCCTAAGAAAAAAGCAAGTGGCAATATATCCATGCATTTCATTTCCTACATATTCACCATATCCAAGAGAGAACCCGGCAGTTACCTGAAGGTGTGTAGGCTCATGCTAAGGGCACATTAAATATCTGTGATAGATTTATCTATCCAAGTGTAATGAGTCCTCAGACTGAACAACGTGCCCTCTGCTTACAACAGCTGAGCTCTGGTGATGCTGGAAATAAGACAATCATTTCTGGGCTGAAAAAGAAAAATATCTCTCACATCACCAACTGTACTACTGTCAAAGAAAGAACACTGACCTAGTCTGGGGTTTTAACAGCAAGGTACCTGCACTTACACCAAACAGTGAATAAGCCAAACAGCAACATTATAAAATGCAGGCTCTGTAAATGAAATGTCTAACTCCACAACAGTATTTTCCACATTTCTAGGGATATAATTCTCTCCCTATAGTGGGCACTGGTGAGACTTCCCCTCAAGTACTGGAGGCAGTTCTGGGCTTCTCACTTCAAGAAAGAGATTGAGAGACTAGAGTGTGTCCAGAGGAACGAGGCTGAGGAAGGGACTGGAGGGAAAGTCTGATGAGGAGACTCTGAGGGAGCTGGGAGTATTTAGCTTGGGGAAGAGGAGATTCAGGGGGGACCTCATCACTCTCTATAACTACCTGAAGGGAGGTTGTAGTCAGGTGGGGGTTGGGATTTTCTCCCAGAGCAGGGCTTGAAGATGTACCAGGGGAGGGTTATGTTGGATGTTAGAAAGCACTTCCTCGCGGAAAGGGTGATCAGACCCCGGAATGGACTGCACAGGGCAGTAGTGGAGTTGCAATCCCTGTAGGTGTTTAAGGACAGACTGGCTGTGCCACAATCTAGCTGACATGGTGATGTTAGGTCATGGGCTGGGCTGGATGATCTTTTCCAACCTCAATAATTCTGTAGTTCTGTGATTCTGATAATTTTTATCTAGAGAGTGAGCTTCAGCAAGTCCCTCTGCTTCCTTCTCCTCTATGGTCTTAGGTCATGGTCTAGCTCCTCCTTGGACTGGTTTGGGCCTGGGAGATTGAGCATCAATCAATCCTACCTAGCTCCAGAACTTCTCTTTCAATGCAGGAGTCTGGATCATATGATGCAGTTCTCACTCACATGATGAAAGATCCCTTTACCAAGAAGATTCTTCTGGTTTATTTATTTTAGGTCAGTATCTTATCCCTAACACTATCAGGACCTCATGGCTGAAGTTCTTAAGGTTCCTTCAAGATCAGGGTTCACTGAACTCAGTTAAGATCAGTACTTTTTTGCGTAAGCCACTCCCCATCAGTGACAGTCACCCAGGTCCTGAGCTGCAAGAAGTGCTAATTACTTGGAGAACTGGACATGTATATCATTCTATTTGTTTGGGAGGCGGGCAGGGGTGTAACTGCAAATCTGGAAAGTACTCTACTCCCTCTGAAGTATGGCCCCTGTGTGTTTTCTGCTCCTGTTTTATGCTCCCTTGAGCCTGCTAGTCAGCAATTCTCCTCCCCTCCACAATTAGGATGCAAAATAATTCACTTGAGTTTTACATGGGGATTTACAGGTTTAGTTCCAGCAGTGTGTCTCTCCTGCAATCACGTGCGGATCTTCCCCATTACTTTGAAGCAGTGCAGAGTTTCTGTCAGCTGGTTTGGACACCCCACAATCAGAAGGCAGGTCACTTCCCTCCTGGTTAGGGAGGGCAGGGGATGATTTTGGACAGAGAAGCTGCCAGGCTGTGGCTATCTTACAAACATTCCTCTTTTGCCTCTTGCACTTTAGGCTCCTTCATGAGGCCACATTGACCCGGTGGTATTTCACGGATGAGTTACATGCCTTTGCCTTCACATACACTGATTCACAACAAGGTAAAACAGAAAACCTTCAGAGGAAAGAGAAATACTTTTTTCCTATTCTTTTTCTATTGTGTGGCTACTGAGAAAAGCTATCTGTGCATGTCACCCTTGAAAGCAGACTGCTGCCACATTTTCCAAACCCTTTTTCATAAACTTTTCAAAACCCAACCTGTGCAGTCAATGGGTAGGTCTCTTTTAACTGCTGTGCTGGACATGCGCCTCAAACAGCAAAGGCACACTCCCACAACCATTTCAGCCAGAAGGTTAGGCAAGCAATACGCTGTTTAAGCATCATGGTGTAATAACAGTAGTAAAAGCCCCAGTTATCCCAGCCTAGTGCAATATCGCTTGTTTTATGCAGCACATCATCTCAGTAACATCACTTTGCTGAATCACTGGGGATATATTGCCACACAGGCATTGGTGCTGGAAGTGTCACTCACACACACGCATTCATATTCTGTTCTCATCCAGCTCACAAAAAGAAACGCTTGCATATTTTTGACAATGATAAATTATGAGCTATTGAAGACAGCAAAGACTTAGTTACTCTTTTAGAAAATCACATCCTGGACAAATATCTGCCTGGCACAGGGAACACATACAGAAGCAAATGAACAACAGCCAGGCTGGCAAGTAACCTCATTTTACTTTCCTTTGCAGCCATGCCGAAGGCTATCACAGGTTGTGTGCTCTCTCAAAGGACAGTGGAAACAGTGATATTGCCTCCAGCAAACCAGACAGGAGAGGCAGGAAATGAATGGCAGGACTCGTGCAAAGCACTTAGTCTCCTTAATTTCCGGTTACTATTCCACAACTTGAATTAAATGGCTCTGTTATGGTGATGAGAAGTATTTTGGCAATCCATGATAACAAAGCAATGACTTTATAGAACAGTGCTGGCCAGAAATTTTCCAATCATGATGCCCATATGTTGATTTTGAATAATTTTTTCTCTGGCAACAGTGTGGTTTGATAACCCTTCCTCAACCATAAGAAATAATACACAAAACTAGGCCCCAATAAGACCCGTTCCTTCTAGTCTCTTGCTCCCAGAAATGCAATTGCACTTGAAGATTAAAACAGAAAAAAGACACTTCTATCAAAAGAATTCAAGAGCAAGCCTGGTAGTTCTTACCACAGAATCATCCAATCATCAAGGTTGGAAAAGACCTTCAAGATCATCAAGTCCAACCATCTGACCTACAACTCCCAACCACTACCCCATCTCCTCAAACAATCTGACTGTCTGCTTGTTGAACCCTGCCAGGGACAGTGCCTGCATCCTCTCCCTGGGCAGCCTGTGCCAAGGCTTCTCCATTCTTTCTGGGAAGAAGTTTTTCCTAAGATCCAAACAACCACAAGATATTAAGTAAAAGGAAAGGTCACTACATTAAAGGCTATGTTCACAAAGACCTAAATTCCCTGTAATTCATTACCTGTTTTACCTTCCCTCTTCTATACACCAGCCCATCGGAAATTTTTCTTGCCACTTTGTGTACTGTTATTCAACATAAAGAACACAAAGACATTACAGACAACTAGAAAGAGGTGACAAGTATCTTCAGTGTAGTGCCTTCCTCTCCCAGGAGGTCTCTGGTTCTCAGACATGTCTCTGTGTTTGCACTGCTAAGGATAAAGCATGATGTGCAGTGGAGAAACAAATACCTGCACAAGTATCTGTCCCTGTGGTTATACACAGCACATACATGCACACATATATATTTATGCGTGTGGGCTCTAGAACAGCAATAGCTTCCACTTGCTTTTTGACAGCTATATTTCTGTAAAGAAATATGCAACCATTAAGACTTTTGGAGCAGACGATAAGCAGCAATTTTACTCTATTGCAAGGGAAACCCGCCAATTCTAAGAATATTTGTTAAGAGAAGCATTCTCAAAGTGTTACAGCAGGCATTCCTTCCCTTTCCCAAATCATAGCTGACATAATGCAAATGTCTTGACAGCGCATCTGGTTTTGTACCCTGACTCCTCTCTTGCACATACCAGAACTGACTAGAGGTCAGCGCAGTTACTCACAAGTTAACGTGGCTACGAATCAGAGGGGAATGAGTTTAAAGATTTCTTTGTCTCATTATCTGACACAAATTTTTAGTCACGCAATTTGTTCCTTGCTTAAAAGTAATTACAAAGCTAAGTTCTCCATCTAGCTAATAAGCTAGGGGGCTTTTGAAGGTCATTCTGCCTATTAGCCTGGTATATTCAAGGAACTCATCTCAGAACTTAGTAGCCATATTAACATGTGAAATAAGAAAATCAAATGTGTTTTACTTAGTATATAATTTTTATCACACATATTTCCCACATCTCTTTACTGTCATTTAGTGCAAAACTGAACAAGGAAGAATGACACTCCCAATCCCTAAGATAGTTTAAACCATCTCCTAATAGAATCCTAAACTGTCTTTTCTGCAAACACTGACACAGGGCATTGGTGAACCTGTGGTAAGACTTGTGAAGTGTCTTGCTTTGGTAGTACTGCAGACTGTTGCTGAGCTCTGACAATAACAGAAGAAACTTAACAAAGAGAAATCCATTACAAAGAAAACTATATTCCATATTCTAATGTTTTATGACTAAATAAATAAATGAAATCTGTCCTTAGAAAATACAGCGTTAATGAAAAGCAGTAATTAACAGCCAGCTAGGAAGGTGTCGTTACATGCACCAGAGAGGGCAGGGTGATCTGTGTTTACTCTGAAGAGCTAAAGTCAGGCAGCTGAATCTGTGTCAGGACGTGGCTAGACAGTACAACAGTAATATTTTCTGTGCAATAAAATCATGCAAAGCAATCAGATTAGTCATACAAAACCAAAAGGAGAACATAAATAAATCGTGGATGGATCTGAGCCATAAATGTTTGAGTGGGTGCTCCTGTGTTTAAACACTTGCTGAAAACTACTGCAAAAATCTGAGCTGTACATGACTTTACTTCTATTTTCATAGACTCAGACTTGTTTGGGCTGTAAGTGATCTAAAATATCCCCCAGCCATGGACCTCCTACTAGATCAGGCTGCTCAAAGCCCTGTTCAATGTGGCCTTCAACACTTCCAGGGATGGGGCATCCATCGTTTGTTTGGGCAACCTGTTACAGTGCCTCACCACTCTACTTTGGAATTAATAATATCTTCATGTTCTTCATGAACGTAAAACCAGATTTTTTTTCAAGCACTTACATCTTCTAGTTCCCAACAAGGCATTTGGTTTTGAGCCTAAAATTCCTCTAGTCCCCAGGTCATCAGAAAGGCTCGTTTCAGAATAAACAGTAACCGATGGACTACAATTGTTGGCACAGTCAAGTCTTGTTTGGTCTCCTTTAGAAACAGATTCAAAAGCCCTCCTGTTGGAAAATTCTAAACCATTTTTGCTGCAGTTTCCCTGGGTCCTTGGATTGTTTGAACTCCTTAAAGAGTTTAAGGAACTCATGGGAAAAATAAAATAAAAAAAATAAAACAGAAAAAAAAGGGAGATGTCCTGTCCTGGCCACCTTATAAAGCGACTTCTCACCATGTGCAATTTGCAGTCTGAACTGCAAATCCATGTCATGCAGATCCATACCAAGCAGACTGTGAGCTTCACTAAGGTATCACTGCCCATCATCACAAGGATGGTGCTGGGTTTCTTCGTCACTAGCCCATTTGGTGTGACTTACAAGGCACTACCTATCAGGTTTTGTTGTCTTTCTCTGGCAAATTGCTATATTGGCTACAATAGTCAGAGTGACAAAGGCAGTCACTGGTTTTTTTCTGAATGCTCTTAAAGGCTCCCAAAATTGTGTGGGATTTTGGGGGGACAAAATGTTATGACAAGGTCTGAATAGACGTGTGTATGCTATACAGGAAATTAACTTTCTTGATCTTGATCTTGAACTCTGGAATACTACACCATTCAGAATTTCTGAGGTCAAAAGCTCAACTGTGAGCAACAGCATTCAATTCACAGAGGGATGGATCCTACAGAAAAAGAAAGTAGTATTCATATGTAATTTAAAATCGTGTAGGATCTGATTTCTGGACCTTATTGCCATCTATAGTTTATAGAAATAGAAAAAAAAAGAATAGAGGTAATGCAGGAAAGAAACAACAGCAAATGGGAAATAAAAGAGAGGGTGAATACTACAGTTTTTTCTCCTCCCCTGAACACTTGTACTGCTCTACCATCCTCTAATTCAGTGCGATGGTTTTGTTCTAGGTATTGGATCTAACCACAACAGCAGCTGGTATAATTTCTCAAGTCTCCTGAATTACAGGCTATGACAGTGTATAAAACTAAGTAGCACTGCTTCTGGCATGCAGTTACGTGGCTGGGCTGGGGTCAGAACTGCATGAGCTCACAACTGCATCCACAGCTGTTGGGAAACTGTCATTCAAACTGGTGGCAGGTATGTGCACCAAGGGCAGACTTTGGAGAGGGCACTGCAACAGAATAGAGTGTGGAAGTCTGGGATGAAGCCACAGAAAAGAGTCAAAACTGCAAAGGAAGGAACACTGAACATCTCCTTTGGGATGAAAACTCTAAGAGTGCCACAGGTATGAGGTATACAGAAGCCTCTACCCACTCATGGTAAAAGGCTCACTATCCCTAGGCTCATTAAACTCTGAGCTTGGTGTTTGTGGTTCCCTGGGACAGACAGGGCCATCTTCATGGTACCAGAATATCCTCTGATACAGAAGCATCATACAGGTCTTTATTTTGGGAGTACAGGCTTTAAGATTCTTTTTTACTAAAAATGGACTTTCATATTTCTACTCACATTGAAGTCTGTTGCTTTCTTAGTGGGTGTGGGCAAATGGTTCGTAGGAGAGAAACACCTCCCATATGTTCTGAATTTCAGCTTAGTGAGAACATAATTTGTTCAGCTTTGGTAAGGTCTCAGCTGGAATACTACATCCAGCTTGGGAAGTAATGGTGAATGACTAAACAAATTAGGGTTGATTAATCTAAAGAAGGAAGACAAAATAGCTAACAGACCTAAAACAATCCAAAAGAGCTGCAAAGAGCGTGTGAAGTACCTGCTCTGCATGTTGGATAAGACAAGAAGATTTCAACTTAAAATACATGAAGGAAGATCCAAAATAAATGTTAAGAAAAAACATATTTAATGGTGAATAACTTGTTTGGTTGGCAGTTCTTGAAAACTTCAATGGGAGAACATGGTTAGAGCGTTGGTATTTTTGTTATAACAATTCATTATAGGTGTAAGGAGACAGCTGATCAGACATTCTACTACATCCCACTGAGAAGAGGGCTAGAGGAAACGTCTTGATGTCTTTTAAGTTCAACTTGGAAAGGAGCACAGGCACAAAGATGGGGAAATTATGGCTGCTGACTCATTCTTATTACATAAGGAACAAGAAGCAGCAGTAACAGCACTGCTAAATTTGTCTTGTTCAAGAGTCTTCTTCAGCATTGCTGGGGAGATATGATCACATAATATAGGGTCTCTTCCCACTGCCCTGCAGATTAACTCTGCTTCTAACATGTCAAGATAGGTCTTTGTCAGAGCTTCCTTGCACTTGATAACCCTTTAAGTAGAAAAATAGATGAGAAAGGACCACAATGTAAGGAATGACCCCTCCATGAATATATTCAGTCTGTTGCAAAATGTTCAATCCCTATCTGCTGCTACAATCATAGTGTAAAAAGAATAATAAAACTCACCTATGGCAGTACTGTATCTT
This sequence comes from Upupa epops, assembly GCA_013397515.1. Lineage (NCBI taxonomy): Eukaryota > Metazoa > Chordata > Aves > Bucerotiformes > Upupidae > Upupa > Upupa epops. The sequence goes on from VZRI01006994.1 coordinate 100,772, forward strand.
GAGGGAAGGAAAAAAAGGAACACTTCATGCACTGCAAACACCACTGCAGCTATGTAGATAGGAGAAGGCAGACAAGTATTTTCTAATGCCAAACATAATGAAGCTCTCTGAATTTAAGGTTAACCCATGCCCCACGTGTGCCACCAGATTTACTCTGCAGCATAAGTTACACACTTGCTTTGTAACAGATATTTAACTCAGCGCTAGGTATCTGATAAATTAACGGATTATAAGCCTGAAAATAAATGGAATAGGTTTTGTCTAAGGAGATCAAGACAATTTGTTGAGAATGAAAAGTACGTTTTCGTGTAATGTGAGCCATGTCTGTGCAGCAAAAGCTAAAATAACACTAAAATGACATATTTCCAATAAAGCCACCTCTACTTCCTTAAGGAATCAGCAATTATCTGACAGCCCAGACAACTTCATCTGTCTCTCAGCTAATTTCCTTTTTTTACCTCCCGTGAGCCCAGTAGTTCAGTACTACCAAGCACTTTCATATTTCCCTAATGGCTGGGTTCCCCACATTAATATCCCAATGGGGTACAGTGTTACTCAGCTGCCTCTGCTGCAGTTTACAGGGGTAAAGGAAATAATTATTCTAATTTTTGGCCCAGGTATCTGATGACTCCTTCTATCTCAGAAAGTTTTAAGATCGACCACACTAACAATCCATCACAGTAATCAGTACCGCTGAAATTCCAGTTCTCCACTCGAGTAGGATCATTTGAGGACTGGATCCAGTCCCAGCAATCATGTAGCACTTTCACAGTCTGTTCCAGAAGAGCTCACAATACATCTGTACACTGTATACTCCGACCCCATAAAATAGCACACTATGACAAGTTTAAGGCCCCCAGGAAAGCCAAACTGTGAGGCACTACTGGAAGACAGCAGAAATTAAAATCAAGACCCATTACCGAAGTTGTAGAACAATATGGGAAGAAGGAACCTGGTTCATCTGTGAGGACACCCCTCATAAACCCTGCTAGGTACAAAAGCAATGGCTCATGCTATACACTCCATGATAATTGGCAATAAGTACTTCTGACTGTAACATTTTCTCAAGAGACTTTAACTCGGTGAGTTTTTCAGCCATTGAACATTGCCTTAGTTACAATAGAAACTGAATTAATTATTATGAGCAATCAAAAATTTCCTACAGTTGAGGTAAGGGAAAAGCAGAGGTGGATTTCCTATGGTGCATGTAATTCAAATAAACCAATTCAGTTAGACAGAATCACTGAAAATCAAAACACCAGAAGTTTGATCACACGTCAAACCACGACAGCCAGCCTCACATGGAAGGATTTATTATTTCCCTTGCAGTTTACACCCCTTAATAGGAGAGTTTTAGGAAGCTACTTGAAAATTCCTGAGAATTTCCCAGGAGATGATGCAACCCAAGGACAACACAGTTTTAGAGGTAATGGGTGAACTTCACTGCAGAGTCAAATAGGTGTACAAATGACCCATCTGATGGCCCTTCAGAACACAAGATAAGACCATTCGTTATCTTACCAGACTTATCAAGATGTTATGAACTATTAAAATTCTCTGGAAAACAGCTTTATCTTTTTTTCTGACCAGCTCTGTTCTTAATCTTTAATTTTTCTACCATGATGAAATTTGACTGCAGGTTGGCCTCAATTCCCTAAATTATTTATTGACTTGGGTAAGAATTTGGGGTTTCTTTTAGAGATGCTTGAATAACTGAATCCAGTAGTTTAGTTTGGATACCACACATCTGACATTCACCCTTACCCTAACTTCTGGAAGGGTTTTCAGAATCTCATGGCATTCAGAAAGAACAAGCATATACTTTGCAACATGCTGAGTAAAGCACATTGTAAATATTCTTATTAGAAGTCATTACTCACATTTCTTAAACATTTACATTGCCTACTTTCACCAAAATACATTACTGTTTAATGTCTACATTCTTTTACACCGAATGGTTTTAGCACTGCCAGAGATGACTGTAAGATTCCCTGCATCACCCACGGCAACGTGACTCAGTACAATTGCAGACACACCGTAAGCAGTATTGAGAAGGTACTTGTTTGAGCTGCCTATCTAATTCCTGGCTTGCATAACATAACACAACTGTGAGCCACGCTGCTGACTGTAGTGACACAGCAAAATGACACCACAGGTGGGGACACTGCTTATTTTATATATGCTGGGGAGTATCCATCACTAATAGTTACTTTAGTCTTGATGTGAATTCGTTAGGTGAAGAAGTAATAAGGTATTGCAGTCTGACTAGAATGTGTTCACCTCTGCAAGCACTGGGCAGGCTGCCACAGCATTAGTGCCACAGGAAGCTTTCATGCTTTGAAGTCCTACACATTCACTTTCCTTGCTTCATACATTTCCATGCTGCCTAAAGACACCGTACGTCACCCCTGTGCAAGATCATGTTCCTGGCCGTGTTGCATACTTTCCATCACTTTATTCCCTCTGCATGAAGTCAGAAAGCGTGATTCACGGGTGGCGTTTCCCACACAACCTCGGAATTTCTGGAATAAGTAAATAATCTTGTCTTTGCATCCTCTGTTACTGTTACCAGTGCCTGAGTGAGTAATTTCAAAACTCCCTCCAAACAATGCAGTTAAGTGTCCACAGCCTTTACTGGACCCTCCCACCTCTGTTCTGTGAGACATCATCTGAAGGAATTCCCTAATGTGCCAGCAACCACCCTGACATGCCTTCAAGCAGACACATTCTGAACACCTTGAGAATGGGATCTCTGCAAAACCAAGTATAATGGTTTAAGAGGGAGGGTCTAAATTGGTTTGGATTGGTGTCTGCAATTCAAGCACAGCAATCAGCTCTCGCAGAGAATTCAACAGGCACTGAAGCAACTTTGCTAAAAAGACAAGAGTTTATTGAACACACAACCGATAAGAAAAGAAAAAATCCACAAATAAGTAAAAGAATCAAAAAGGTAAAACAGAAACTGTATCACAATGCCTTTACACACAGTCTGATTGAAAAGGGAGACAGCTATCACATTGGGTTTTTGGCTTTAGGTGTGAGCTCTGGAATAAGAGAGTGTGCACCAACACTCATAACCATAAAGCCACCACACACACATAGAGTTGCACCCCACTTATAGCAGCATCAAAGTACTTGATGATCTTTCTCTCTCTCTCTCTTAACAGAGGCTTCTCTCNAAGCAACATGGTGCTGGTCATGTGGGTCATACCTGTTGAGGTAGATAGGACTTCTATAGGACAGGGCCTGCTTTTTCATTCCCTGTGATTAAGGCTCTGAGGGAGGAAGAGAGTTAAGAGCTCACTGCTGTTGGGCATCTTCAAAGGCAATCAGGCTGTAGAAGCGGTGTAGAGGAGCTGCCCCTCATTTTGGCCTGCTGCCAGGAAATGGAATGAGCTGGTGCTGGCTTTCTGCATTTGAGCCCTCAGAGAAAGAGGAGAGGACTGCAGTTTTGCCCCCACCAAAGAGGGCTGCAGGTGTGGGCAGTGGCTCATCTCTTTGGCCCAGTGCTAGTTGTTAGGATGAGTTGGTACAGGCCACAGTTCAAGAATTCTGCTCTCTCTGAATTCAAGGTCTCAGGAAAAAATGGGCTGTAGTTGCTCATGGGGCTGCTGCAGCCAGACTTAGGCTCTTCTGTGTTCCACTCTTCAGTGGCAGGTAGGCCAAGAGCCATTGCTCTCCCCTGCCCTGTCCTGGGGGTATCGGGGAGCTCCCTTGCAGAGTTCTCTGTCTTACAAGACATAATGGAGAAGAAGGGAAGAAGGCAGGAAATACATTCCTTTTTATAGACTCTGTCCACCAGTCACCTGAGGGCCAGGACACTGACACATGGGGTCTGCTGGGAAAGCTATCCCCAGATTCAAAATAAAATGCTTTTTCGGCATAAAAGCACAAAAATTGACACCTGAAAATTTGATAATTTTCAAACTGCAACATCAAGGCAAGTCGTCATGGCTGAGAATTGATAGGACAGGTTTAGTAGCTAAAATCCAACTGAACCTGCACTTCTCTGTCTACAAAAGCAGTGGAGAAATGAATTTTCAAAAGCCTGCCTTAGTAAATAAGTAAAAAAATATGCTTTATCTCATGAGTAACTAGTAAATGAGCATGTTAACTCAGATTCTCTATCAAACAGAAGCTGAGTCACGTATGAAGGAAAATCAGGACTCACAAATGGTACCTTCAAGAGAAGTCTTCAGTCCCAGCCTTGAGAACAGTATCTGTTGTTCTCTGTAAGCCCACCCCACAAATTCAAAGACTTCAAGATGCACTGCAAAGAGTACAACATCATAAGCTTTACAAAATGTATGTCCTTCGCCACCTCAACAAATTCCGTTTTATTCTACTAAACACAGCACCCGATCTTAAACTATAGTGTAAGTATACAAAAGCTCTTCCTAGTCCAGCAATTCAGTGTTGTTACCCTTTCCTCCTTCAGTTCCATCAAATGTCTTGCCCTTGACATTCTTTCATCTTTTCAAAGGCAGCCCAGGATTTCAGGTTTCTGACTGCCTGTATCATGCATGCAGAGAACAGGACAGCTTCTAATTAAAACCAATTGTGGTGTGAAGCCCTCTCTGCAAGGTCAGCCCAGCAGACACATCACACGTACAATGTGCCATGCCAGTTCCACCTCCATGTCCCTACATCCTGTATGAAGTTCTGTTTTGTAATGGCTTTGGACATAGTAAATGTTTGGATAGAGCAATTAGGAGTAGCTGCAGCTACCTATAAATACGTATTACTGAATCATGCGATGCATATCCAAAGGAGTATGACACATGGTGTTTGTGGTTGGGGATGGCAGAGCTCCCGAGCATCGCTGAGTATTAGGTAGGAAGTGTGTGAAATTCTCACCTCCCACTATCCTGTCTTACACATTTACTCCAATCCATACAGGAAAAGCAAGAGTCTAAGTATGGCAATATTGAAATGACCAAAGCTTGTCCAAGTATATAAATGCTTTTCAGGACAAAAGTATTAAGAAATAGAAGAACCATCATACAAAATCAGGGTTCTCAAGCTCTGCAAAGCACTAGCTCTGGAAAGGGTGTACTGGTAATAATTTCCTTCTCCTAGCACAAACACTTGAATCCTGCCAGTAAGTTAAAATTAACCATTTTCAATGCAAGTTGAACTAGTGCACCTGAAGGATGGGAGGAAACAAAACAAAAGGGAAAAGAAACCTTGCTCATTATGCACAAGGTAGCCTACATTTACTCACTTACTAAACAACTTACCATGGGCAGACTCAAGACATTTGCTCATCTTTCAGTCCAGGTATTTCTGAAATGACTATGAGTGTGTGGAGCCTCAGGGATCTTGGAGCAACACCACTGTACTCAAGTTCCCCTTCCCTGAGCGGCTGAAGGGTGCTTTGCGCTAGCCTGCTATGAGAAACTGCTCAAGTCCTTTCATCCCTCTCCTCCCCTTCCTGGTCTTTGCTTGTTAATAGAACCAGAGTGCCCATAGTGTCCCTGCCGGCACAATCCACACAGGATGAATTTGGCAGACTGCAGAGCTGTGATGATGCGGACAGTATCTCTCACTACTGTCTCCCTCATACCGCCTTGCTCCACACATCTGAAAGAAGCAGAAGGGACGTCTCCAATGCTAAATAATGCTAATGTGATCAACATACAGGTTTGTGCTTTCTCTGTGAAATAAACTCATCAGCCCTGTGGCTCTCTAAACACCTCTCTGTGAGATGGCACCAATTCACTCACTTGCGTGTTAAAGGAGTATACCGGTGCGCTAATAACAAATCAGCATATGAATACCAGTTAGATGACAAGATATTAACATAAAAATGAATTGCAAAAATCCGGGATGCACATTACATTTGCATTGTGCTGTCAAATTCCAAGATTACATTAGAATGTAATCCTGAAAATAAAAGTGCATACAGCACCATGATGTGTCAACTTTCTCCCTTGCAGTGCAGTAACAGTGTCCAGTGTTCCTGGGTGGACATGCGGTGACTGCAGGGAGAATGCATGTCTCCCTCCAGCTGTTGAGATAATTCACTGCTTTTCTTCTTTTACAAAAACAAGCAAAAATGGAGAATAAAAGAAAGGGATTACCCTGTCATAGCAAGAAGATAACTTACTCACTTTCCATCTCACTTTAATGTGCAAATCAATTCTCTTGCTGCTTTTTGCCAGCTTCCACCAAGCTCATCTCCCTGGAGCAGCTGGGAGCTCTCCTGCTGCTCCACCTGGCATTGGCTGAGGATCAAATGGGGTCATCTGTCACATAAACTATGAGAAACAAACTGATGGAGGTCTTCCAAGGGGTGGAACCACTTGCTAACTGTGTAGGTAAATTACCCTGAGACAATATAAGGCTCATTAGTTTGTTAATAAAGATTATTAAAATAAACAGTGTGCACATTCAAGGTCATTGCTGGACATTTTCTAGATGCCTGCTTCAATCCTACCACAAGATGCACCTTTAGCAATAAAGAATTACTTTCTTTCAGGTGGCAGAAATACTCTGAGGTAGATTCTGGTTTAAGAATTCACTCCACAGATCTTGCATCCCTTTTAGGCCTAAATAACTTTGAATTTGAAATGGCTGCTGGCACAGATTTGAAATTTTTCCTGCACCATTAAACACACCATTTCTGTTTTCAAAATCACTTCCAAGATTTTTAGAAGTCCACACAGATCTTAACTGTACTTGAAAAAGACACTTGCGCACATACCTCTAACAAAACTCCAACACAAAGAAGCAGCTGCCCTGTTTCACCCCGTTTGATAACTCTCCTGATCTCCTGTGTCCGTGCCATGAACTCCATTTTGTTATTTTACATTATTCTCAAATGCAAACAACCACTCACTATCACTGAAACCCTGGGCTATTCATATGGGACTCCTGAATGCAGGCAGTGCAACGCTCTCTTTTGTTCACAGCCAGTCAGGTGCAATTCAGCGACTGTTCATGTGCTCTGATGCCAGTCTGAATATCTCTAATATTCCAGTGGCCCCTGCCATTTTAAAAACAGGTATGCTATTGTTTCAGGGATTTATCACAATGAGCTGGAACATCTTAAGTGCATGTCTCAGCTAGAACATCAGGTAGTCATGTTGAACACTACTTTGTTTAAAAATTCTCTCATGCTTAATCAAATTAAGCATAAAATCACATAACCTCACTGCATTCAGTGACTCATCCACAGCTTCAGTGGGCAACAATTAAAGCTACTTTCCTTGTCATAGAATTCCTTAGCAGCTATAAAGGCTACTCACATTTTCAAAGAGGAATACATATAGTTTCTTCAGAAGATCTGCACAGAAACCAGATCCTGATGGGTGGTCGATATGTGCGATGGATCTTAAGGGCTATCTGAACAGCCCTCTGATTGAAATAATGAACGATTTCCTGCAGCTATATGTGTGGCACCTCTGTAAGTGCAACAAGCCATGGATCCTTGAATAGGCAGCTCTTCACAAGGAACCTGCACTTTACTCCCATTTCACTTGACATTATATGAGCAGACTCATGTACTGGTTTCCAGCAGACATAGCTGGATAACAGGAAAAAGCACACAGTACACTTACTTTGCATATATGTATATATATATATTATGACCATAAAGTGAGGTAAAAACCACATGCATTTGCTTTATCAAAGTCACACAGTAGCAAGATATTTGAAGGTTTGACTTGATCAGAACAAGGGCGAAAACCAAGTACAAAAATACTTGCTAAGATACAGTGGCTGCTGATTTCTATAACATTGTGATTGAGTAGAGGCTAAAAATTAATTGAACCCGAAGGCTGACTTTACTCAGTACCCACTGCTTTCCAGAGATAAGCATAAGGCTAGATATAGTTGCCCGCCATGATTACCTTATCAGGATATACATATACATATTATAACTTCTATCTCTAGAGGCAGGCATCTCATTTTCACTGTAGGAATCTTTTTATTCCTATAAATCTCCAATAATCAAAATGTGTGCATTTACCATACAATCCTTTTGGCCTATGATGCAACAGCTGTTCTTCATTCTGTTCTTTACATAAGCATTAATGAAAATTCAGTGCACCAGAGGAGACTGTTTGGCTCAGGGAACAGTCAATGAGAAGTGGATACTTTTCTCATCAGATCATCAATTAGATTCTAATTTGGCTTGATACTCTTAATTACATGTTCACAGCACTGTTACTATTATTGGTCTTGTCTGGTAATATGAGCTGCAGAGCCATCCGTGGGTTATCAGCAGATCTTGACCTTGCATACATTGTTTGAAATAAAAAAAATAAGTGGTGTCTGAAGTCAGGAAGAAATGAGGAAAGTGCTGAGTGCAGAGTTGCAAGGACATCATCAACTATCTCTATCTCTGAATATCCAGGGAAAAGAACATATCAAAAAAGGCATCTTTACTTACTAACTCATGTCTCTCTGCATGCAAAGTGATTCACAGTTCACACAGGATACCAGTGTGCAATGCAGGATCACAGGAAAAGTCATCACTTCAAATTCATGCTAACCATGATGATCATCAGAAACAAATCCCTGCTGACTCCAGGAACAGCCAAACTATGATGCAGTCTACAAAATCTTTCAATATTTCTCCTCCAAGAGTGGTTCCTCTCCTTCAGCTATTTTAACCCAGATTCTGAAACTGAACACAACATTCTGATAACAGCTACCAAGCTTTCATGTAACTGGGTTTGTAAATGTCCTAGGCAATTGACACAAAAATCACAAGTCATTTGCCTCTATTACTATCTAGAATATGTATGATGTTAATGATTTAATCTTCCTATTCTGCCAATGCTTGATGACAGCATCCAAAGCCTGGTACTGGCTGTGATAGTCAAGCAACATAGTGTTAGAGGGCTGGCACCATTACATGGAGGCCGGTTCCTTAATCTCCTTCTGGGAGATTGAAGTCTTGTTGCAGACTGCACATGGCTGCATATAACAGATAATTTTTATAAAGACACTGGGGATGCAGTGGTGACTGTGAGAAAACATCCTGTTTATGTAACTTGCTTGTAAAGCAAATATGCAGTGATGCTTTCATAGAATCATAGAAGCATTAGGAATTGAAAGGGACCTTGAAAGATCATGTAGTCTAATCCCCCTATCACAGTCCAGGGGGTTCTTGAAGGTCTCCAGAGAAAGAGACCCCACAACCTCCCTGGGCATCCTGTACCAGTGGTCCATTACTTTCACTGTGAATAAGTTCCTTCTGATATTTATATGGAACCTCCT
>VZRI01006994.1:110010-122780 GCA_013397515.1 Upupa epops
CTGAGGGGCCCAGAACTGGACACAATACTCCAGATGCAGTCTCAATAGCGCAGAGCAGAGGGGGAGAAGAACCTCCCTCGATCTGCAAACCACCTATTATTGCCTTCAACACCCTCTGCAATTTGTCCAGCAAAGCTCTCTGACAGAGGGTAGGTTCATCAGCGGCACCTCCAGTACAGCAGTGTGCACACTGCTGTGTCCTTGGGAAACAATACCACCACCTCCCTTCTGAGGTCTCCCATAAGTCATTCTGAAATCAAAACAGGGTCCCAAGAAAAAGGTACCTGTGGGGGAAATTCCCATGCCAGAACATGCAGGCCAACTCAAAGTGAGTGATAAAGCAAGTTCAACTTTTTTAGCGTACTACAGCGGCTTTTACAGCAGAGCTTTGACACTGGTTCTTGTTCTACCGGTTACAATGTAAGAGCTGTCCTCCTATCAATGGCCACAGCCTAAGAGGTCATCTTCTAATACCCCTCCTGCTTGCAGCTTCAGCGAGGGCTAACTTCCTCTCACATCCGGGTTTTACTTCCACTCAGGTGCCGATCCTGCTGGCTGGTATCCAGGTTGGGCCCTGGCCCACGCTGACAGCCTGACTTATGCCAAGGAGCTAAAATCTACAACTTAACTGTGTACCTCCTTATACTTAACTGCCTGTTTCATAACTATACTTTCATGGTTATCATCAAGCCTAGGTTGTGTGACATTTCTAGGGACCCATGTCCCTTCTCCTTAAGCCGGTCTGCAAAGGATACTTTGTCAGCATTAAAAGCTGTAGGCCAGTCTTCTGAATGAAATTATTCTGTGAGCCTGACTTCCCAAACACGATTACTTTTTACCGTGACACACCTATGAAAAAGCTACTGCTACTTAGAAATGTGCAGATTCCCCCTACTGCCTTTGAAAAGCAGTGACCATGGCAAGCTATTTTTAAAAACACTGATGGAGAGTTAATGGCTCTCATTCATGGTCTTCATTTTGCCTGGGATTTTTAGGACAGATTAGAAGTATTAACATTTCTCATTCATCCAGCTGCTAGCCATTCATGGGAAAGCTCCAAGCGATAGGGCTTTAATACTTGATATAAAGTACATCCATACAAGGAGACTTTGCACAGTTAATAATTTAGTATTTTAAAAAGCATCCAGGATGTTGTTTTCCCCTTGCCTTCAGGCTAACATTAATTTCTCCTCCATGGCCAGACCGTGCTGAGTGCTTACTACACACAGAAGGGCTCCAAGGAACCCTCTTACCCTTCTTCCTAAAAAATAGTCACATTTCCCAAAAGAGATTAAAGTTTTCACAAGTGACAGAGGTAAGGACTGCCATCAGTAGCCATTTCCAGAAGGGCCTTTCTTTGGCCCCATTTACACCAGAGGAACATACATCCCATACAACAGAGCACTGGAGTCATGACTCAAGGCACACTGGAAGCACATGAGGCACACAGGCAGCAAGCTCTCAAAATGGGAAGCAGGTATCGAAGTCGCATTACTTTCAACATTTGCAATCTACTCATTATCTTCCAATAAAGCCACTTTTAGCAGACTCCAACTACAAAACCCCGAAGCAGGATTTTAAAAGTGAAAATTCATTTTTCTCCTGCTTTGTCAGTTTTCTAATAACCTGATCCATTAAATTCCTTGCAGAATTAATTAAGATACAGAATTTAAGCCTGATTAACAAATACCAACTTTATTCATGAAATCCTTGGTTTTAATTGTTAAGCAGGAAACAAATTAAAATTGAAACATGCAGAGCAGGAAACACAATCTCCTTTAATGTTCCAACCCATTCGTTTATTGCATTAATTTTAAAGTAACTGTACTTGACTTTCACTCTGATAGATACACCAAAACTTGAAGAAATTAGTGTATTCATGCTCCTAAGAGAGAGCGCAGTGGCCCTATTTATTTACCTCTTTATTTTAAATTAACCTCTTTCTCTCCTGCCCTTACGTTTTCATTCCTTTATACATCTCTACGATCTTTCCTCCCTGGAGAAGAGCTATCAGTTCTAGAGACAGATCCAAATGTAAGTACTGCACAAATTCTTAAAAGCATAGGTGTAGCTACTGGGAGTAACTCACTGGGGGTTCTAGAGCCCCCACCACAAGAAGGATAAGGACCTGATGGAGCAGATCCAGAGGTCATGACAAAAATGATCAGAAGGCTGGAGCATTTCTCTTATGAAGACAGGCTGAGAGAGTTGGGGTTGTTCAGTCTGAAGAGGAGCAGGAACAAGGGCAGGGAAGAAGAGGATGAGGAGTCATTTTTTGAAGCTGGAAAAGGGTGGATGTAGGTTAGACATCAGGAAAAAGATTTTGAATCTGAGGGTGGTTGATCCCTGGAGCAGGTTACCAGGAGAGATGGTGGAGAGTCACATCACTGGAGAGTCTGGATGGGGCTCTGGGCAATCTTTTCTAGTTAGAGATGGCCCTACTTGTTGTAGGGGGGTTGGACTAGATGATCTTTAGAGGTCAATCCCAGACCAATACATTCTAGGATTCTATGAAATACACTTAATTTCCCATACTTCAAGACAAAACAAAACTGACTCCATACATAGCATTAAGTTTGTATTCAATGCCTATAGCTGAAGAGTTGTATATTACTGGACAAGATTTAATTACTAGTGAAAAAAATAATCCTTCATAGTAAAGGTAGCTTGTGCCACAAAGTGCCAAATTTATCACCAAGAAGAAAACTTTTCTACAAGCTGCATCAAATATGTACACACAGATAAATCCTACTGAGTATAAAGACCTCACATAATGATGTAACCATCCCAATGTAGGAAACCAAAACTAAACTGACTTTTTCTCTTTTTTATCTATCAAATTTACTGTTGTTTGATTTCCCCTCATTTCTCTCAAGGCTTCAGACATGTGAGAGCGCCTTGCTTCTCTTCCAGGGAGACAGGACATTGTATCCTTCAATTTTCTGCACCAGCCTTCTATATCCTACATTTAGCTGAAAGTGATGTTCTTAGCTTATTGCAAATTAATTCATTTCAACAGAAAACATGTTACTCCTTTCATACTGGTTTTAGCCAAAACCATTAGGTTGTCGTTTTCACTCTGCAATATCCAAGAGTTAATACAAATACACATGCACACAGAAGCTTGCAAATGGTACAGACAAATCACAATTCCTTTCTGGTTTGCAATAATTCTGGTATCACAATGTAAAATGTGACCTCTGTGGCAGCCATTTCGCTGGGCAGAATTTAGCAAAGGCTGTCTTCAATTGAATGCTACAAAACAACTATCAAATGCATGATCAGTTTAATGCCTAATAGGACCCAGTTCGCTCTACAACCTTTTCTCACAGGAGACACCTACAATCAATTAATAAGCTTTATCTAGGTCTGAATTCTCTGACCCAGTATTTATGAAATTGCTGCTTTTCTCCTTTTCTTCATTTTTTTTAAACTGATACAACACCTAGTAATTATTCCAAAAGCAATTCTGTATTCTTCAAAAAACAGATAAGAAAGCACCAGGTGGCTTGTATTGGCTAAAATGAAAAATAACTCCTGGTTATCTTTTTGATGAATCCAGCCGTCAGAGAAATTAGCATGAAAGGCTAACTCATGCAAAGAGGAATGCATAAATGAACAATAAATTATACAGCAAATAAAAGGCATCATTTATATTTATTATGAGCCTGAGTCTGGATGGTCTAATTCATCACAGCATTTTTACCCAAATCAAATAGTAAATAGAAATATAGGAACTGTCATACTAGATCAGCATCTAGATATGTTATTCCAGATCTGAAAATGGAAGTATCATGCAGCAACGTAAGATGCAAATGACAGCTTTATAAAATAAAAAAACTGTCAACATGGGTTTTATTCTGATTTCTGAGATCAGAATAAAATAAAGAGACTGACTGTTACCCCAACACCATCTCTTCTAAAATGAGGTTTGTTATGTTGTTCCTTACTCACAAAAATACTCTCATCTTTTCGGAACCCTTAGCCTGATCCAAAGTCCATTGCCATCAGTGAGCAGACTTCCAAGAAGCTTCTGAAGTAAGCAGCCATTCTGTACCACAGAGCGCTGTCATGAGTTGAGGCCAGCCTTCCTCTCTTCTCATGGTCTCAAGCACAGGCCTGCAGCCCACCACTGCCTTTTTCCACATCCTTAGGATTTCTTCCTATCAAATCAAACCGATGCCTACACAGTGCAAGAAATGAAGTGCACTGAATGCTTGCCAGATACACACCTGAGAGTGAGCAAGAACGTGCACCTAGACCCAAGCGAATCTGTGAGTGCTTCCACACTATTAATTTAGATGTAATTAGCCCAATTTAGCAATCTAGATTACAATGTGGAAATGTGTTGGGGTTAAGCTTCAGCTACATTCTTTATTAGCCATAACAAAGCAGTATGCGTTTCAGTTCAACATTCACCAAGGACATTAGCTGCCTGTTATGTGACTGAGTACCACAGATCTACTCCCACAGCATTCTCACCTTGTTACCTTGAAAACTTGAGGGCTGACTCTGTTGCAACAGAGATACTTTTGAAATTCTGGGGTCTTTTCCATGTGTAGGCATACCAGCAGCTCCTTTTTGATCTCATCCTCATTAGTAAGCAGGATACAGCTACAAAATGTGCTGAGAGTTTATCTAGATGCAAAAGGGTTACTGAAATATGACAGTCTTCAATTATTGACCAGTATCTCAAATGTACCTGATGGAGGCTGGAGGAAAAGCCTAATCATGTAAAGAGTATTAGCTGAAGCGTGGAATGGAGTTGTCTGCAAACTCAGTAAAATCAATGTTTTCCACGGCCAGGAAAATAAGAGGACCTTGGTGGCTAACTTGAGCAATGTTGTAGGAGAGCTGATTTCCAGATTCCAGGGGTGCTACATCAATGTCAAGAGACAGATTAATATTAACACCTCGAGCTTGTACAATTTCGTAGCATAGGAAGCAGCAGTATTATCTATTTAGGTATTATCTAGTTGGCTATTCCAAGAATTCTTCATTCACTCTACTCAGATAACTGTTGTTTATGTGCTGAACCCCTACAGATTCAACTTTATAAACTCTTGCTCTGTGTAATTAATCGCATCCTGGTCTACTGCCAGTCGTGAAGCCTTCAGAGGATACCCAATATATCACTGTGCTACCAAATTTCCTGAGTTTTTTATTACTATGTTTTGTCTGATTGATTTAATTGTTTAGAAATTGCATTAATAATTAGAAAGAACATTTAAAAAAAAAAACACAACAAACTATTCTACCTATGAGCTACTCTTTATCTCTGAGTACTACATATGCATATATTTGAAGATACTCTTTTCAATTTTGAAAGAAGCTTGTGATGTTTCACTCAGGCTACAGCTGGCTTCCTCCGAGGAATAAACTCAGAAATATATTATTCTGACAGCAGGAGCAAACAAACTGACGAGTCCTCTGTTGGCATGGCAACACTACAGTCTGAAGTGCATTCAGATCTTTGGTAATGACGACAAAATACTCTGGCCAAAAAATGTAGTAGTAAAGCATTATTTCATCCCACAGCTCCTTATTGTGGAGTTTTTTGGTGGTGTTTTTTTGGCTTTGTTTTGACGAATCATATGAAACAATCCTGTTTCAAAGCAGTCTGGTTTCTTCAGATCAATGTTGACACAACCCCTTTTCACTTTTTCTTTTCATAGCTTGACTACATTCTCACCTTGATGTTTACCATTGCTCCTGAAAACTGCTGTTACAGATGGGGCTCAGTGTGCAAAGTAATTAACACCCTCAGTGTCTACTCAGAGACAGTCACTGCTGTAGTGGGCAAGACTTCCAGAAACAGCACCAAGGGTCATGATCTCCTTTTCCTTTAGCATAGGCCCATGGCAGAAACAAAATTTGGTAAGGAAGGTATTTTCGAAATCTTCATGTAACAGTCGAGCTGCTGAACAGACAGAACTCAAGGATGGAACTCAAGCTAGAAATCAGGAAGCCCATGAAATCAGTGACAATATGCAGAAAAAAAAGATTAATTTCTATTTGACAAGTGCTCAGAAAATCACAGAAAAGCCCTTACAACATTGTGGGCAATCAACAAGGAAATACTGCGCAAAAGCACAGTGCCCCTCAACCAGGGGCAGCCCCAGCTTCAGAGACCTCACTGGTCTGAACACTCGAGAAAAAGGAGTGGAAAAACCAGAAGCAGAAGGGCAGAACAAGTTATCTGAATTCAAACAGCAGGTAAATGGGCTGAGTTTAAACAGATATAAAAACACCCAGGGGAAGAGATCGGCAAAGGTTTCAGCTCTCACTCTTTCCTGCGATTCAAGATACCCTGCAATCAGAAAGAGAAAAACCTAATCAAATGCCCCACGGTTCTGCCCATTTCTTAGCTCATTCATGGATGTGTAATAAACCTGTCAAGAGTCTGAGAGTGTTTCCAAACAGCCTTCTAAAGAAGATGGGAAAGTATTAACAGCTTAGTCCCACTTTCCAGAAAAGCATGCAGTTGGGGATCTACTTGCGTACAGCAGCAGAATTTTGTGATATGGGTGCTCCAGTCCACTCCATCACTTCTAGGCCACAACTGTCTTGGGCACGTTCCAGTTTGATACGCTGATCTCTTGAACGTTCTCCAATATTTCTGTTGGCAGTAAAGCTCCATGAGATGGAAGGTGCATTCTTTTCATTGGGAAAGCAATGAGGTTTTCTGTGATAAGTTTATGGTTTTGTGCTTCCACCAGTTGCAGCATCACAAACCAGAGGAGTGGCAAAGTTTCCACTCATGCACACACCATTTCTGGAGTGACTCTAGTAGGAGTTCCTGCAATTTAAGCACTGCAGTTTGGAGACCAAGTCATGCTGGGAGTACTCCGACACCTGGTTTAAGAAATGAGTTCTCTAAGTATTCCTCTGACTTCTCTTTGTGGTGGAAGTGATTTTTCTAACTCAGTTGTTTTTCTTTGGTGCTTTTAGGAATGCACTTTCATATAGCTAACTTTCCAGCATTTGTATTTGTCATGTGTTCCAGTGTCACTAAATGAGATTCAGTTCACAACTAAGGTTAGAAACAACACACACAGTGAAAGGCAGCCACCAATGAAGGTGGAGAAAGCCCTTTCCCAGGAGCTCCAATCTTTGTTCTTCAAAGGAAAACCCATATGCTTTAAAAAATGGTATTTTATAGGGAAAGCTACTGCATTTTTGACACTGGATGCAATATGCTATTTAGAGTTAATTAGCTCTGTTTGATCCTTTCCTTTCATAAGCTCTTTTCTCCCTGTGGAAGCACATATATAATGCTGATTTTCTTAAGCATTTTAGATCCCTGATACTGTCATATAGCAAATAACCTGCCTGATCTAACATCATTCCATCATGCTTTTGAATTACAGTAAAATACATTAGAACTGTGAAAATTTGGTTCCAGACTTGCCATCACTCCTCAGCTTTTAAGTAAAAAGAAATTCCCATGATAAAGCACAAGAAGGAAAGAACACAGGATCTAAATCAACCTTTGAATTAAAGATGATATGACTTGGCAAAGCTTCTTTTAGCAATGTAGAAGATGCAGCCTTATACTGTAGAGAAAATGAGTTGAGTCTACAAATCAATCTCTAAGTTTGTCCTTGGATTCCGTGCAGTGGTTTGCTGTCCCAGCTCTCACCACTTGGGTATATCATACCATTTGCAATTATTTACACCAATGCTCCTGGGAATTCAAGAATAAAAATACAGACACTGGACATTTTTTAAAGCCAGATCTTGTAAGAGCTGAGGAGAAGGACTAAAGAAAAGGAAGTTCCCAGCCTCCTCCTTGCTTGGTTTCCTTACACTCGATTTTATTTGCATTTAATTCTAAAAATCAAGCCTGGTGGTGAAAAGTGCCGAGGTGACATGCTATAGTTGTCAGTGAGTGAATATATTTGTGTATGCATAAAAATAACAAGACTATTCTGAGCGACCGTGACTATTCATATACAGACATTTTTCACTCCTTCAAATATACTCAAGTGTTTTTTAAAGGCTCTGAAAGACATAACCTGTGAACATTAACATTAGCAACTTCTACCTAGTAGACATAAAACACATTTCCAATTGGAGGGCAGAGGTGGCTGCATAATTTCATCCTCTGAAGGAGCTGCTGCTACTCGCTGCTGGAGCAGAGGAACTGTCGCTTTAATCATTCTGCTAGCACCTTCTCATATAATTTGGTTTGACAATCTGCAGCCCTGATTTTTATACTCTGATAAAACCAGTGAGGTTTCTGTGAGAATACCTTGATGTTCCTTCCATTTTTGTTTAATTTTTTTTAAACTCGCAATGATTTCCTCACTGCCATTTCTAAATAGTCAACAGGGAATGCTTCCATAAGCTTTTCACAGCCTGCAAGAGACAAGCAACATGCAACAGCCTACAAAACTACCTCATTAATGACTCTGCACGAGAAGCACCTTTCTACTAAAACATAGATGTAGCCAACATCTTCAGCTTTAGTCAGAAGCAAAGAAAACCAGCCCCCATGAAGCCAGAAAGCGCAGGGGATGCACCATGCTGGAAACAGCCCAGGCAAAGAGAAGCAAACTGGATTCATGATGAATGAGATGCTGAAAATTGCACAGGGAATAAGGGACAAAGTGTCATTCCTGGCAGGTAAGGAAACTCCACTGATGCCAACAAGAGGCAGACAGGTGAGGCAGAAATACCTAAACAACAGAGAAGATAAAAGAACAGAGGAAAGTTTTGAAAAGGAACTAAGAAAAATCTAAACTGAAAGGGGCACAAAATCTTCATGAAACCATCTGAAGATACGTGTCTCTCAGCTCACCTGTGCTTTTATTGGAGACTTACAGACTAGTTTGAAATGAGATCACACATTAACAAAGCAGCTCTGGACTAATGAACGTCTGTTTTCCTCATAACCCCTACTACTGTGTACACAAACCACGAACCACTCCTAAAGAGTACTCTGAGAAGTTTGCTGTGAGATGTTTGCTGAGAAGTACTGCAGAAAACCTCTACCAGCATACAGTATCCTTTAATAAAGCATATAATGCAAACATTGTAGTGGTTTATGGTCACAAATTACTCTTTAAAATCTCCCACTGAATCTAGTCTAACATTTAGCATCTAAGATCCCCAAGAGCACAAGATCACCTAACACTGTCACACAGCTGGAATCCTTAAGAGTAGAAAAATAACATCTGCTGACAGATTTAATCCTTCTACCCTAGTAGATTTAAAGGGGGTAGAGAAGACAAACCTGCATATCCTACTGTTTACAAGTTTAGTAACTATCCATTGTGAACAGAGCTAATGCCTGCATGGATTCTGAGTGTAGCTTCTAAGTGTATTGAAAGCAAACCATCTCTGTAGAGATGGTAGAAGCAACCTGCTAGTAACTGATTTTTAACTTCATGAAAAGAAGCAATGTTTTGAGAGCTAATGGGGTACTTTGAGGGAGTATTCAAACCCTCAGGTAAGGCAATTCTTTCTTCTTCCTGCTGTCTCTGGTGAAAGTTCTGTTTATACAAGAATGATAGAATACATAGCATTCATAGATTCATAGAATGGTCTAGGTAGGAAGTGACCTTAAAGATCATCTAGTTCCAACCCCTCTTGCCATGAGCAGGGACACCTCCCACTAGACCAGGTTGCTCAAGTCCCCATCCAATCCGGCTGCTCTAAGATCTCCCCGGAGCCTCCTCTCTCCTCCTCTCCAGGCTGAACAGCCCCACCTCTCTCAGCCTGTCCCTGTAGTAGAGGTGCTCCAGCCCTACTGTCTTCCTCATCGCCTTCCTCTGGACTCATTCCAACAGTTCAGTACCTTTTGTGTGTTGGTGGCTCCAGAACTGAACACTTCTCTTGATGCAGCCCAGGAGGTGGTTGGTATTTTAGACACAGACACTGAACATAAATAAGTTAAAAAAGAATTTTGCAGCAGCGTTGAAAGTTCATCCAGACAAATCAAGTACATTCAACTAAAGCTCATTCTAAGTGTGAGATTCTCCCAGGCTATCAGATGTGTAGCACATTCTAAGCAAGGAGATGCTGTATTGAAGTCTTGAATTGGCTGTTCTTGGATGGCTGTTCATAAAGACGCAACATACTTCACTCTCTGCAATTATTCTTGTAAAAAATATCAACTTTAAGATTTGTCAGCTCACTAAGAAAGAGATAAATACAGAGAGAGTTGAAAAATAGAGCAGATATCAGTGTTCTCTCATTGATTCTATTTTCCATTGCCTTCAAATAGAAGGGTGTAACAAACTCATGGAGAAACACAATAATACAGTAGAATTAGAGTTGGCTGTGGTCCACAGCTCTTCCAAGAGCTCAGCCATCATGGAACCAAATCTCAAAAGGTTTCTGCAGCATCAAGAGATGCTGTTCACAATTCTGAAGCATTAAGAGCACACAGCTTCATTCAAGTGTAGTGTGAAAAGTCCTAGAAGTGATAATCTATAGTTATATGCAGCAAAAGAAAATCAACAACAAACCAGACCACAATACATTCAATAGCTTCAAAAAACTCATTCATTAAAAACCCCTTAAAAATATCTAGCTCAAATGTCATTCCCCATCTCAGCATATGGAGTTGGAAATTCACCAACGCTATAGACAGGTTTTTTAATGCTTTCAAAAGGCAAATGCTCTGAAAAGCACTAGATCTCAGTGGATTAGCAGAAAAGCAATCGCCAACAAATGTCAAGATCTGTCAAACTGATTTCAAATTTTTTTTTTTTAAATCTCTAATCTCACCCAAAGAAGGAGAAGGAACTATCCTGGTCCTATAAGAATTAAATTACAGCATCTCTAAACCAGATTACGGCCATGGGACTGCAGACATACCAAAAAGACATCTCTGTGACAATGGTACCTACTGGAGAGAAGAACCTAAGGAGAGGTTTTCTGAGGCCATGCATAGAAACACTACCTCCTTATCCCAGTTCTTTGCTCTCTTACAAGCCATGTTGAAAGACTCCAGTGGGAAGAGCAGTTGCCATTTGGTGATGATTTCAGCTCCTACCCAGGTAAATGGTTTTGGGGTTGAGGTGGTGGTGGCAGCGTTTGCATGGTTGGTTTATTACAAATTAAACTGTCAATTGCAAGAAAAACAGAAAAGTGGGTAGAATGTCAAAGCAAGGGGGAACAGAATGACAGCCATGACAACTAACCTGTAAACACAGTGGGATCTTTCATTGTCCATAATCTGTTACAGATTTAGTAGTTCTGTGATGAGTGACTCATGTACAACATTTTCCTACTTGTACTGGCTATGAATTGACAATAGAGCAGGTCTGACTTCCAGCAAAATGCTGCAAATGCTACAGGCACAAAACAGTAGGCACCCATCTGCTGTGATCTCTTCCCACTGCTGCAGGAGTTGTTTGGAGAACTCATAGGGTTTGTGTTTCTCCTGTGGCATGACACATGCCCAGCTTAGTTAATCAACACCGCTTTGATCATATGTGGGTTAGTTGGTCTTCCTTTGTAAAAGCACAGGCTGCAAGAGTTTCCTAATGGTGTCCTGGGTGTTCCCGCAGAAAACAGATCATGGACTTGAAGTTATCTGGGTCAGATCTGTACTATTTTCAGATCGGAAAGTGCCCATGAGCAGCACTGAAAGTCTCAAAGCCTCCAGTGCATGGTGCTGTGCCTGTTTTGGCTCTCTCCAGCTACAGAGCTCAGACTAGCAAGGAGAAGTGTATTCCCAAAACAATCTTGGTATCCCAGTACAGCATAAATTTCTTAGTTCATAGACCACTGCTGTTCTCATGAATATGCATTTACTCAAATCCTCTGGAGGAGCAATATGTAAAGATACAAAACGCAAAGTAGGTATTTTTCACTCCTTCCAAAACACAGATGTTTGGCTTCTACCTTTATTTGGGCTGTTACATATGTGCAGGCTGGACCTCTGAGATTTCCCTGCTTTTCCCCAAGATTTAGGAAATATTACAGATGCCATGACTAAGATGAGACTAAAAAAGCAATTTATGGTTAGAGAACAGTTTCCGACCAAACATAAAAGACAAAGAGAGGAGAGTGAAGAGCAGAGAGAAGAAAAAAACAGGCAAGGATAGACGCAGTAGACATACAGGAAAAAGAACAAAGTCGTGCAAGGTAGAACCAGAAGGAAGGTAAGTAAATTGATAAAAGGCAAGTGGCAGACCTGTCACAGTCTTGTTACTGTTCAGATGGTCATTATTCCAGGATAGGGCTGGAGGGAGAGAATTCACTGATAACCTACGTTTTCCATCTTGAGTTCTCAGCAAGACTGAGGAGAATGATGTACAGATGGACTCCTGAAATTTCTCTTAGGCTTTCTATTAATTACCTAGGTCCTTTTCTATTTACATGCCCTCTCTAAATGAAGACATCGCCCAAGTTTTTGGTCTATCATGAACAGGAGCCAGTAAGGTGCCCAGGATGCCAAGAAGGCAAACTGCATCCTAGCCTGCAACAGGAACAGTGTAACCAGCAGGAGGAAGAAGGTGACGGCCCCCCAGTACTCTGCACTTGTGAGAACACAGGAGTACTGAGTCCAGTTTTGGGCACCACAATATAAAAATGACAGAGAGCAGCCGGATCGAGGCCAGAGAAGGGCCAGTGAGGATGGGGAGAGAGATGAAGAACAAGCACTATAAGGAGTGACTGAGAGAACTGGGATGATTTAGTCTAGAGAAGAGGAGGCAGAAAGGAGACTTTATTGCACTCCACAGCTACCTAAAAGGAGGTTCTAGTGAGGGTGATGCTGGTGTCTTCTCCCAAATTACTAATGATAGGACATG
>VZRI01006994.1:122902-157390 GCA_013397515.1 Upupa epops
CCCCTGCCATGGGCAGGGACACCCCATCCTAGAGCAGGCAGGCCAGAGCCTCATCCAGCCTGGCTTTAAGCACCTCCAGGGATGGGGCCCCAACCACCTCCCTGGGCAACCCATTCCAGGCTCTCCTCAATCTTATGGTGAAGAACTTCCTCCTCACACCAAGTCTAAATCTCCCCATCTCCAGCTTTGCTCCATTCTCCCAAGTCCTGTCGCTACCTGAGATCCTAAAAAGCCCCTCCCCAGCTTTTTTGTAGCCTCCTTCAGATACTGGAGGGCCACAATAAGGTCACCTCGGAGCCTCTTCTTCTCCAGACTGAATAGTCCCCACTCTCTCAGTCTGGCCTCATAGGAGAGGTGCTCCAGCCCTCTGATCATCCTCATGGCCCTCCTCTGGACTCGCTCCAGCACATCCACATCTTTCTTGTAATAAGGGCTCCAGAACTGGACTCAGGTCCTTTCCAGCTATCAGGATTCTATGATTTGCACTCTTTAGACTTTCTTCTCTGGCAAAGGCAGGTATAAATCCCAGACCAATGACTTCACAATTATTTTTAACCATATCTCTGTCCTATAAAATCCTGCTTGGAAGTAGTTGGCAGAGAGAAGACATCACATAGGCCTAAGGCTAGCCCTGAGGCTAGACAGAACACATACTTAGATAGGAGGTGCAAAAATGCTGCTGTGCTGTACAAATGTGTTTACTCTGAATGCTGAAGACTTGCTAAAGCAGGCACATGATACCTGTACATAAATATACTGTGTAGTACATACACATACAAGTTTTTTGTTTTCTAGATCATCTTTTCTGTGCATGTAGTTACTGTGTGATAGGAACTGCCAGCTCTGTGATTCTGTGATCAGTTGAAGTACTCAAGGCAACTGCAAGAATTTGTGGACAGGTTTGACTGAGGAAGGAGCAGTGGCTTGGATTCATTGGAATCATTTGGAGAATGAAGTTTTCATGCCTAGAATTTGAATACCTAAGAGTTCAGCATATTTTTTCAGCCAGGCCTAATTATAGTCAAAATATAATGCATAACTCAGCTTACCATTTGTTTGGTTACACTTGTTTTGGGTTGGATTTTTTTGGTGGGGGGGAGGTTGGGATTTTTTTGTTGGTTGCAGTTCATCCTACTTACGTTGCATCCTCACTCCCAAGCAAGGACTTCAACAAGAGCTCAGTGAAAACAGATGGTGGAAGAGCAGGGAATATGCAGGGCAGGCATTTGTGACTGAGAAGAAAAAGCAGGGGCTGCAGACTGTAAGTAGATATGGCCAGTAACATAGTGTAACAGAAATAATTTACCATTTCTAGTCAGAATAATCATCACAACTTTCAGATGCCTTACTGTATTACAAATGAATGCTCCACAGCTGTTTTGCACTTCTTTTAGCAAGAAAAAGTGGTTAATTCTACATATCGTACAGTTTCACACTCTTGTTAACACCTATACACAATGTGGTAAATGACAGAACTTCACCTCCATTAGTGCTCAGGGTTTATTCCTAAATAGATCAACACTGAAAAATATCATGCACTAATCAAAATTATTCAGCAGTATGTTTCTCAAATTGTGTTTCTCACTTATGAACAGTTAATTACTATTTGAAATAGGAGCTGTGCTCATTAAACTCTGTGGTTACATGGTATGCTTTGGTTTTGGTTTCAAGCAATTCCCCACATCTAGGATTGCTCTGAGTTTCCAGATTATTCTAACTAAGGCATTAGGTATGTGTTTACCTGGAAGAAGCCCCACACAGACGTTGCCTCAGCAGGAATAAATTCATTTCACATTTCAGTGGGTGTGCATGTGATCTTCCCAGTGCACGTTCTGGTAAATACTTGATTCAACTAAATTTAAGTAAAGCCTGGGTGTCTCTGGCTGGTTTTAATGAAATAAAAGAAACAAAAAACTTTCCAAATGTCAGCAAAACATGAATCCGAATGAACACACACTGGAATTTGGAATCACGCATGTTACTGGATGCTAGTATTGATTGATTGACTTAAGGTACAGAAATTCTCTGCCATCCACTGGTACCTCACTTTGTAAAGTATAAAAGGGGCTGGTTTAAATTTGTCATGGAAAATAAATACCTGAAACCTAATATCATGTTCAAACAATGGAATCCAAAACCCAATCTTAGATTTAATACTAAAATATAAGAATAAATAGTGAGGTTTGTTTAGATCTGCCTGATTTTACCATGCAGGCTCTGTTCCCTTCCTTAGGCAATACCTCTGTCTTAGAATCATGGGTTGCTTAATAGCACTTTAAATTAAACTTAATTCCACTCATATTCTATATCTAAAAAGAATATGCTGATGTTAGAAGCCATTACGAAGTTTAAAACATTTTGAATTACTGATCAGGTTTCAGATCTGTTTTGAATAACTTCTGTAATGTATGCATTAGTCTGTGGTAAGGGCAATATTCAGTCTGTCAGAGTGCTACTGAACGAGAATATTACTAGTAACAAACTAATAATAAATGTTGTCATTAGAAAACTGAAGAATTATGCTTTCTCCTCTGTAATACAGTTATTTTCTATATTCTGTCTTTTTATGGCACATCACAATGATTCAGGAGTAGAGTTGAAGTCACCTGTCCATTGAGGCAATGAAGTGTCAAGCGAAATAGCTTTCTTTCACCACCAAGAGTAAAGGACTTGACAAAATGCCTGTCTTTCACAAAAGAATCGGAAGTGTATGACAGGTCACATTTTGTTGACAAATGAAAGCTACCAGAGAGGATATCTTGTGATAATTACATGGAGTAATCAAATGACCCTGGCAGTGATTATGACAATTCTGACAAACTATAGTTGAGGGAGAAATCTTATCAGTGTCTTCAACGTCATCAGTTGTTTGCCTTCTGCTTGAGGGCAGGCACTGCCCTGACAGTGTGCATGTGCGCAGCCTGTTACCCCATTAGCACCATAGCATCAAAGTTTTGAATGCCAGCACTGTGATGGAAAGTGAGTCAATCCTACACAGACAGTTTGAGGTCAAGCACCATGGTAGTTCAGAGACAAGAGCATGCAGAGGTGAAACAATACTTGGGGAGTGCAAATTCTGTTCATCATCCTCCTTTCCCAAGTCAAAACAAGACACTCATTTCTCAGTGTTGAACCTTATTCTATCTATTTTCAGGGAGCAATTCATTTTCAGGAACAATTAATAGGAAATGTATTTTGGGCTGCTATTTAGAGTATGGATGAGGTGACATTCAAAGGTAAGCAAGTATTGTCTTGGGAAAATCATCTCTCGTGCAAAAAAATGCCATTTGCCAACAGAACATGAGATACAGCCTTTTGTCAGAACACAGCACGGGGTGACGTACCCAGGGCCACAGGGACTGTTCTTGCTTTTCATCGTCATTTCCAAGAATTGACCAACCACCTACACATTTGAAATGCCCAGAAAGCTGTACAATTTTGAAGAAATTAACTTCAGAGTGACACAAACGACTTTGGAAGCAAACTACTGATCCCTAAAACATACCTCAGGCAGTCAGAGCAACAATTCATTAAAAACTGTATAAATCTGCAGAAATCCATACAGCAGCTCTGTCTATAGACCTAACCAAACAAAGCAATAATTTCCCATTCTGTGCTACCTGTACAAAACAGATTGTCAAGCAAAAATGCACTGTATTTTCTTGCATCAGCACAAGGCGTCTAAGTTCAGGAAAGCTAAATCTCATGCTTCTCTAGTTCCCTCTAAAAGTGTGATTTTCTAACTCGTTAGGGCAGCAAAGGAAGGAAAGGCGAGCAGTCTGTTGCTGCCAGTTAATGCTATCAAGGGATGCAAAGCAAAAAACAACCAGACAGTTACTATGCTTCGGGTGGAATAACAGCCGGCAAAACCTTACACAGCAATTTCCATGAGATTTACTGTAAACTACTAAACCACAGCTGGGCAGAGGGCTGGAAAGGAAATTCAAGCAGGTCGTACACAGACAACGTTTTTCCTCTCAGCAGCTCTGAACTCTGCAGTGGATTAGGCAGGGAATGTGTGTCTGTGACATTCTGCTGTCAACATTTATGGAACAAGAAGCCACTAGCTCTGCAGATGTAAACTGAAGTAATTTCAACAGTGCAGGAAAAGTTTGGGAACATAGGGTTTAATACAAGAAAAAAACAAACAAACAAAGAAAGAACCAAAAGAAAACAAAACATGCCCAGAACTCCATATAGAAGAATGTCTTTTATAAATGTTTTATGCAGACATCCAGTGTCTTTCCAACAAAAGACATCATTTCCTCAGCAATTTTCTTAGCCAAAGGCTGAGGTACATGTTGCCCTTACTTAAGGAAAGGCATAGAAAATTAGGAAAGGTTTATTTTTCATAAAAAGTCACATCTCTCTCTATTTGAAGTTATTTGGTTTATAACTGTCTTCCCAATGGCACAGTAACAAAAATATCACATCGCCAGGGAACCTACGCTGCTCAGTAATGAAACATCATTCCAGAAAATAACATCTTCATTCTTGCAGTATTTGCGGTGAAATCTACAGCACTTCAATATTTTATGTTCGTCTGCAAAACTTTTGTTTTGATGGCATGAAAAAAATCAGGCTTGAAGAGTTTCATATTGCTGAAAGCACAAGAGGTACACAATCAGCTGGAGCCAACTCTCCAGCCACTTTCATCTCTGCAGTCAGGGCTGTGACATTCACGTCCCAGAGATGCAAAGCAAACCATACACATAGCTAAAAATTACTTTAGGGACTGGTCTGTGCAACTGATGTCCTCTCATCAGCAGTCCAGAGATCATATGATCGCTAGGAATGGAGAACCACAATCCTGCCTTGCACATTCACTCAGCTCCAGCTATGAGAAACGTTCTAATGGGGGCAAAATCTGCCTCATGTGCTGGCAGCGTATAAACAAGCAGCCAGCTGAATTCAGAGAGCCACTTGCTTCCAACAGCTGCTGGTTCAGGGCAGAGGTATTTGAGAAGAGGGTAGTATTTCCTTACAGAAAGAGACACTACTTTTAGGAGGCTGTTTCTCACAGGAAGGCAGCCTGGTGCTCACTGATTTTTGTGTGATTCATACTCTTCACACAGTCCTGCACAAACAGACACAGCTATTAAAGAATAGCTGCATAATGCTTCCATTCATAAGAGGGTTTTTATTTGCTCTCATTTTTTTCCTTTGGGGGAGAAAATGTCTCAGTTAAGAATGATTCTGTTCTTTCAAGTGCAATGCCACCAAATCAATTTTCTCTACTTTGGATCCTCAGTATGAAGCATCATTTAACTAGTCCCATTTTAAATATTTCCTACTAGTCCTGAATTTTGTAAGACTAAAGGGACTTCTGTTTGAATTAGTTGTGAAGCTTCTTTGCTCTGCAAAGCCTATGTCTTCTGGACACAGGGCATAGAAGAGGCAGAGAGTATCAACAACTGATAGCAATACATTCCTTGTATTGCTATAAAGTGAGATTCTAGGTCACTTTCCCCAAACCTGTGCCTGGCAAAAACTAAAACAAAGGGAGTTGTTAAATTGGAAATGCATAGCCTGCCATTACAGAAGCGACTGCAAGAGCTGTTCACTCCTGCTTTACTAATAGCATTGTCCGTTACCTTCATCGCACTCTGAACACAATATTTTTGACACTAAGTTTTTTGTTCAGCACAGGTGTTTCCTACACAGAGGAGCCACAGGCAAACATCACAGCAGTTAGCAAGAGTAAACATCTAAGATTTGGTAATTGTCTTTATAATTACATTTTCTTCTTCCTTTCTGTAGTACCTCATTTAAGTAAGTTAATAAAAGGTTCTTTGCATGCATTTTGCCTGGGCAGTTGTTGGATTAAGTGGGTAAACACTTGTGCTGCACACAGTTACAAGTGTTTCCCAGCTTCCAGTCAAACAGCTAACGTGTTCTGTACATTTGCATGCCACAGTCTATGGCAGCCATAGCAACCTAAACCCAAATCTATCACGGCAAGATGTAGGACTGTCACCAAGCCCAGACACACACGAGTGTTCCTGATAATGGCTAATGTGACTAATTTCTAAGCTGGCATTCACATGCTGTGGCGAGAGTTACTCTTAAATCACCAAATCCTGCTTTTTTATGCCATCTGAATGTCAGAGCTTTGCAGCACCATGTTTCACTTCAAACATGTCATTTCACATGAGGAGAGTGATATTTTTCATACTTATGCATAAAAGATGTCTCTTCTATGGTAATTTATGAGAGAGATTAAGCCTGTGTTGACTTTGCTATGTAACCACTTGGTAGTGCTTTCTCACACTACTGCAATAAGAAAACACAGGATGCACAACAACAAGAGAGCAGGCTTTACACCACTGCCATCCACACAGACAATCCTTACCTGTTGCCATAACAAGCAGTTCTTGTCACATCAGATTCCACAGACATGATGCTCAGATGTTGCTGACATGTTTAGCTCGCCCGTTCAGTTTACTGTCAGTTTACTGACAAATGGCAACCCACTCTCCCAAGGGTTGTTTTCCAACTCACCAGCCAGGTGGAAGGCAGTACCAGCAACCCTTTCTCCACTACTGAGCTCAGAAGTAACCTTAACATAATAGCTGTCACAATAGCAAAGCAGTTTGGATGTTGATGGGGCAGTACCCTGAGAATATTATACCCAACGTAAATCCTAAAATGATATTCAAATACATTCAAAAGAGCTAGAGAGAGAATGCATGCTGTTCACAGCATGGTACCTCACAAAGAATATCTTAAAGCAATTTAGCTGTGGTTACTTAGCAGTACCCAGCAGTGCACCTAGAGTAGGTGCTTATTATTAACATGCTTATCATTCTCTAATTCCGACAATACGGGCCTGGGCATAACTGAAGACCCATCCTAGCGAACGCACTCAGTGTAAAAAAATACAGAATGCACACAGGAGGTGACAAATACCTGCAGCGATATAAAGATGAGGTAATAAGCTGGTGCCTCCAGGATGAGCTCTATTGTGCAGTTTAAGGGCTGCACAAGGTGCTGCCTACAATGTGACCAAGACAGACATAAAGATGCCGTGGCAGAAGCATCTTCACCTTTGTGCCTGGCTGTGGAGTCATGCCTAAAACATGGTAGTGGAACTGTTGTCACATGAAGCAACCAGGACCTTGGAAGAGAATTGAGAAACTGACTAAAACAAGGATATCAGCATAATTAAGCCTATAGGGACACTCGCTATGTTACATCTTCAGCATCGGCCCTCAGAGAATATTACGTTACACATTTGCAATAGAAAACTCTGAGCAAGAGAAAGGCAACGGTTTTCCTTTCTATTTGCTGGATATCTTGTATTGCATTCAGCCTCTCGGTTAAAAATTCATAAAACCTTAGCACTCAAAATTCTCAAGCAGCCCTACTTTCAAACACACTTTATATTCGTTGGCCTTATTCTTAAAAGCAACCAGGAAAATTCCACTCTACAACTCATCCTGTGCTAAGGGCCTTTGCAAGCAAAACAGCTCCCTGAATCCTGGGTTATTATCATTTACAATTCAAAACAAAAATACTTGTGCCAAAATTAACATCAACAAATGGGACTCCAGAGGGTGTGGAGAAAGAAAGGAAAAGTGTGAAGATAATTATTTGGATTCCTAATTATTTATACAATGTCACAGACATTCATGGGGAATAAAAACCAAGATCACAGAGAAGGAAAAATAAACCAAGTCCTGAGGTTCTTGCGCTCTACAGAATTTAAGTACCCACAACTCTGCAGCGTTTCACAGCATCCTGTGACTCTAGTGGAAACCAAAGGTGAAAATCAATGAACAGCAAAAAACCTGTTTCTAGCTGACCAGAATGGACAGGTTTTCTTCACCTGAAGAAGGGAGGGATCAAACAAAAACACAAGCATGTGTTCTAGCTCACTCGATACTTTCCTTCATTTTCCAGTCTGGCCATTCCATTGAGAAATCCATTATTCATCCAGATCTCCAGATTATTCCATGAGAACTTAACAGCTAAAGTGTTTCTTTATTGCTATGAATATTACTAGAGCACTGTTCCTATTTTACCTACTGTGAATTGAATTAGTATTTTACTCCCCTTTCAAGTGGAACAGCATATTATTCATACAATTTGGTAACTCAGTGGCTTTAAGTTGTCTGATCAAGTGCTTCTTGAGAGCATAAAGATGATGATAAAGTCTTAGAAATGTTAATAAATAGACTTCAAATAGATGTATGTCTTATAACCAAACTAAAGCTAGAGAGGCTCATTCCATACATTTAAAAAGTCATGTGGGAGTAGTTTCCCTGGGACTACACAGTGCATTTCTGGTAAGAGGGAAACACACACCCCAAAAACTTCATAGCCCACCATTCTGAATG
The DNA here is from genome assembly GCA_013397515.1 of Upupa epops. Classification (NCBI taxonomy): domain Eukaryota; kingdom Metazoa; phylum Chordata; class Aves; order Bucerotiformes; family Upupidae; genus Upupa; species Upupa epops. Next base: position 131,242 of record VZRI01006994.1, read on the forward strand.
GGGTTATTACTATGTTGGGGTTTTTTTCTTGTTATCCAAACAGCAGTAAATAAAAGCTTCTATTTAATGAAGTGCAATCAAGTCTACGTGTTAAGACACTAAGGATGCCTTTTCTACATAGCTGTTTTTCATGTATGCAAGCAACACTGGTGAAACAAATCCAAACCCCATTACTGGTGAGCTGATCACAACATCTTCTGTCCTTACTATCTCCAGGAATTGTTAGCAATCTTCTCACATGAAGAAGCAGGACTATCAGTACTGTTTGCAGATAAAACATTGGAAATTTTAGTAGAAATGTTTCCATCAAGCTACATGAGCCTTTTCACAATTCCAAGTTGTAACTGTTCTCCCATTCAGCCATATGCTTGGTCCTACACAAGGCCTTGTTCTAGAAGAGTGTAGAGTGCAAGAACGGGAGAAAGTGACAGTGGCTGCTAACTGTGCACATCAGGAGACTGTTCCAAATGCTGGCAATCATGCGTCTGCTACACTATGCCCTTCACACTGCCTCACCACTCATCCACATGTGGGAACCACGGGGAATAAAAAGCAAAGAATATAGAAGACAGGTGGTATCACCTAGTATTTCCTACAGACAGATTCTATAGTCTCTGACATTCTCTGACGGGATCTTGTCACAACTCCCCCAGTCCATCTGAATTCTCTTCAGTGCTCTCTATCTGTCTACCTTCAGTTAATTGCTTTGAATTTAATCCCTACTTTTGCCTTCTTGGCAACAGCACTCCTAATGCCCAGGCAGTCTTAGTTTATGACAGGACACATCAGTCCTCACCTTCACAAGCACAAAGCTGTGACTAGCAAATGAGACTATGAGGAAATGTACTAAAGCATGCTCAAGGGTGGAGATGCCACTGGACATCCACAGTGCCTCTCAATGGGTTCAGATCTCCTGTGTTGTGGATACAGAGTACTCATCACAGTTAGAATCTGCATCTCACAGGTGCTCCTTTACATCTGAGAGACCTCCTGAGGAACCAATGACAGACCCTTTCCCTGATGATAGCTAACTGCTGCCATACACAAAGCTGTTGAGTTCTTCAGCCTTGTTGCTGCACTTAGCAGCACTCACACCATCTCCTTTAAACAACACCAGTTAGCATCAGTGAATCTCTTTAGTGCTAAAGCATAAGGGATTAAACATAACATTTATTCAACCTGGTGCAAACTTTACTATCTTCTAGTTATATCAGGATACAATCTCAACCCTTTTAAAGCTTCTCATTGGTCCAAATGTTAAGAAAAATTTGGTTTATATTCCAGAATTGAATTCTGCATAAAATTTCAGTGGATATATGCGTGTTTACACTCCCATTGCTTTTTGAAATGCTATTGATGCTGTTTCTGTCCTTGAGAGAAAGGCTAAACAAGGTAAAGTTGATGTGAAATTCCACACACAGATGCCAGCCAGGCTGTTCTGCTTGAAGCTGTAGAATCAAGGTTAGTAGAAAACATTTTCACAAGCCCATCTCGAAACTAAGGTGACCACAGGACTTCAAGTCAAGACAAGGTGCTAGCTGCCAGACAAGACTATCTTACTGTCACTCCAATAATTTCTTCCTACACAGTCTCAATTGTCTGCTACTTGTGAAGTTGTTACTTGCAGTAGGATTTCTTGAACAACAGAAACTATAAATACCTGACCTGTAATTTCCTAATGGATTGGGGTACCAAATGGGATCTGTTCTGGATAGCTTTAATTATATTCCAGGACAATAGTGTAGACTGTGAATTGCTGTGCATTGATGCCACATATGTTTTCCACTCTCTCTCCCTCCCCCCTCTTCCCCATCATCTTGAACAGTCTTGAACAGTTGGTGGTTTATGACCTAGGCACTTTCTTCTATGTGCCAATAGAAGGCAGAAAATATGATTTGTTCTCCAAAGGAAATCTCCTGAGTGATATAAAATATACTGCAACTGTTGCAACAAAATGCAAAGGACAGTAAATCATCAAACCAGTTAAAATTTTAGAAGAAATTTTGCAAGAATAATTTACAATCAACTAGGTGGCTACAGATCCAACACTATCATAATATAAACTAACACCAAACCCTCTCAGCATTCATTTAAAAGAGGTGGATGTCAAGGCTTCTAAAATTTTATGCAAATCCAAGCCCTTCTTCAGAAGCATGTGTTTTCCAGTTGTATTCACTGCAGTGAAGCTGAAGCCCTTGAGCTAGCCAGTGTCTAATTTTGCAGTAGTGTTTCTGAATGGAGACTGCATTTATCTAGCCCTTTCATCTAGGGGGATTAACAGCACCACCCACAAAGCTGTGTGCTGACAATTCCATACCCATTGTCATTATGCACAGGCAGAGTTCTCAGATGGCCTGGCAACATGTGGGGGAGAAGTTCGGTAACAGGTGACTTAGGACCAGCAATGTGCCATATAACTACCAGAGAACTGAAATACTGATGCAGTTCAAAACAGGTAAGCACTGGGGCCTGGGTGCTTCAGGAAACACTTGCCCTGTTTAAAAGGCTGGACACCACCGTACACAATAAGTCTCAGAGTAGTTTGTTGTTACACCGAATAACAATCCAAATAAATGGTTTAGTAGTCCTAAAACAGCTTGGGAGATGCTGATGGACAACTCAGCTGAAGTCAGAAGAGAAACAATCCTTAAGTCTTCAAGACCAAAGTCACCAAGCAGAGCTATTAGCAGCAGTCACTTTCTCTGAACTAAGCACAAACCAGGGCAAGGAAATGAAATTTAACTGCCCAACAACTTCCTGGAAGAGGTCACTGTGAAAAACCACATTCGTAGGACAAAAGGCAACCTAAAAAATGCAAGTGCTTGTAGTCTGGTATGCCAGCTATTCGGAACAGAGGGGAAAATATGTTGCTCCATGCTGTGAAACTTCAGCGTTACTAACATACAGATTCTGAGCAAGGGGAGTCTGGCAGCTAGGCATCTGTTTGTGAAGCTTATGCCAGGGTTGCTTAAAAGTTGAGCTAAGCTTTACTTTTGAGCTACTGTGCCTTACCAATAAGGTCAGGTGAATTTGGGTGACGCTAACAAATTGGGATTTCTGCCTCTGAAGCAGCAGTAAATCCTGTAAAGTCTGCTGCGCACACGTGCTCCTGCAATAACCACACAACACAGTTTTTTAAGGAACATGGAAGTAATAAGGAATGTTTCCTTCCAATATCCAAAGGGCAGTATTGAAAGAATAACATTACTGTACAAGGTTCAAATGAAAACTAGTCCAACAAACAGGCAGTAGTGTTTCTCTGTGACGTGAGATGTTTACTGCTTCAACCCTCAAAGAAATCCAACACTGGGCGCAGAACTTTTCACAAAAACAAATATGAATCATAGAATCATAGAATCACAGTATCATTAGGAATTGGAAGGGACCTTGAAAGATCATCTAGTCCAATCCCCCTGCAACAGCAGGATCACCCAGATCAAGTCACACAGGAACATGTCCAGGTGACTCTTGAACATCTGCAGAGAAGGAGACTCCACAACCCCCCTGGGCAGCCTGTTCCAATGCTCCATTACTCTCACTGTGAAGAAGTTCCTTCTGATATTTGTATGGAACCTTTTCTGTTCCAGCTTGCACCCATTGCCCCTTGTCCTGTCACCCGATGACCTTGAGAAGAGCCTGGCTCCATCCTCCTGACACCCACCCCTCACATATTTATAGACTGCAGCTAGACAGGAAGATGTTTCTCTTTGAATACTCTGCCCTGAAAGTCTGCATCCAGAAAATTTCTGGGAGATTCTGTTATGTGATGCAGATGACACTTAACTTAAACTATAGAGATGGCCACGCTTGCTCAAGTGCCTGTTACAAAGGAGACTTACAGATACAGTTCCTGCGAGACATTCACGTGGGAAAAACTGAAAGCAAGTAACACTGCCTATCCCAAAATGCATGAAAGAGGAAATACTGTGCAATTGTTTTAAAAATGTTAATAACTTTTAAAATTGATTTATTTATACTTACAGTTATGAAGTCTTTACCTTACAATTCCTGAATTCTCTTTAAAACCATCAATTCTCTTTAAAACCAGTAAGGTTGTCAGGTCATCTCACTGCTGTGGGATCTGAAGAGTTAATAAAAACAGACTGCAATTGTGAGTTTCATAACAAATGAATTGTCAACCCCTGTGATCTTAGTAAGAGAAAAATTAAGGAAAGGCCCACAGGGAGATGAGATGTCAACGATATAATAGAGAAACAAGGGCAAAACCATCATCAGGGAGAGAATCTTAGGTAACTTATGAGAGTCTACCTTAATAGCATCGTTTGAAGAGGCACTAAGGCCTATTGGTTTTACACATCAACCCATAAAAGTACTTTAATATATACAGGTCTTCCAGCACAGTTGAGTAGCCCCACGGAAATGATGTGTCTGACTTCTGTTTATCAGCTCAGTTAGCTTTTAGATATTATTACGTACAAAAGCCTAGCTCACTTCATTGTCTTTTAGGCATACAAAACCCACAAGTTCATCTTTTCTTTCCCATTTGTTCAGAGGATTTAGACCCCTCTTTGTAATCAGGCAGCACAAAAACTGTGTGGTAGTCTGGGGCAATTACTCGAATGGAAACAAGCAACCTCTGAATCCAGCACTAATAATCACAGGATGACATGAAAACACACCAGCATCTGCTGCCAAGTTTTGCCCTGCCACACACACAGCCTGGTTCTGTTGTGGTCTCTGCACCTCACTTCCACCACGCTGGCTCAGTGCACGTCTAACACAGCATCAAGAGGGCAGAGGAAAGTGCGACACAGCTTCACCCAGGAAGAGATCATTCTATTATGAAGATCTGGTCAAAATTGGTAGAGGTACCATGTGTGGAATAGGTCCTTGGTGCTGAGGGAAACAACACCTTTCAAATTACCTGCGTGGTCACCATGTTCATAATCCACAAAGAAGGTTTCTGATTCCATAGAAGAAATGGAGGTTTCACCCTTCAATTAGTGCTGCTCTGTCTCTAGACCTTATCAAACATGTGAAGGTGCAGTGGGCAATTTAATTTTCTCTGTGCCTCTCCTCACCATAAGCATGGTGCATTCAGATCTGTTTTACTAGGAAGTTGTCCTGTGACAGAAGCTGAAAGAAACAAAACCAAAACTACAGGTTGTCTGAGAGATTTCCTGCTCTAGCTGGAACCTCTCTCTCCATTAACATGTGGCTCTTATTTTCTCAGGGATCTGTTCTTCTGACAGTACTTACCCTCACTACAGAAGTCACCAAAAAGGTGAGCCTCATTCACAGTCTTACTCAAGTCTAAGGAAATATTATTGCATTTTTCACATAGTTTTCACTTTATTCTTGCCCAATGCCTTCCTTTTATTTTTTATGTCTCTCTTTTTGGGCACACAAAGATTCTTTTTGATCTCATTCTTCTAATTCTATTAGGGTTCCTTCTCTGCAGCAGTACAGCACCAGATTCGAAAACTCATTCTCTGCTAGTTTAATGTATTCTGAGTTGCTGCAGGGTGATTTTTCTACGGTGCATGCCATGGTTAATTGCTGTGATTGTTCTCTTTCTCATATTATTTATACCCTCACATTACAGTGCTGTAATTCTAATAACACTTAAATTAGAGCACCATGGGTCACTGGTACACCTGCTAAATGGAACACTTCAGGTCAAAGATCAGAAACTAAATGGGGACTCTTAGATTCTGCTGCCAGTTATAAAATTTGAAAATAGAATCCATCATCTTACCAGAAGGTAATTTCCAACACTAACACCACTATTTTGCTTTTTGCTCTTCTAAGAATGAGACATTTTCCCCAGTTTAATAGTATTGATTGTTTTCTTTATAGGCTCCTCTGGCTGGTCATTGCTAATTCATCCCCTTCAGTGAAGGCTGCAAATGTTCTCTTCATTTGCTATAATTAAGCTTTCATTATCCCATACCCACTCTCTTTCCATGAAGGCAGAAGTAGCTGTCTTCGTTTGCTCTAACACCCATTAAGCAGTTGACAATGAAGCTGCAGGTAACAGACAATACAACACACAGTCTCTGCTTCAGTCACAACCTCATAACCCTGAGACCACCTTCACCCCAGCCCCTGCACACTGGGAGCACTATTTGAACATTAGTTTTGCCTTGCTTTTCCTTATCAGGAAGACAATACAGCAGGGGGACGTGGGTTGTGAAAGGAAGAGAATTATAAGCTTCTAGGCAATATGACTGATTTTTTTTAAATTCCTTTCAAGTCCTCTGTGCTTAAATGAAGGAGCTAAAAGAACCTGGAGTGGAACAAGGAAGAAGGGGAAACAAAAGCCATGGTAAACAATCTAAGTGTGGAAAGACTAGAACATGTAAAAACCCCTACCAAGCACCTTCTCTAAAGAAAAGGATTGTGTTTAACAAAAAAAACACTGAAACAATTATTCATAAAAAAATGTCACTCCATCAAGACTAAGGCGATGGAATTACTCCAAAAGTTCAGATTTTTTCCATACGCACAGTAACAGAGCAGATACGCAGTCTCTGTTCTTGACCAAGCTCAAGTATAAAGCCTGTGCTGCTGAACCTCCTCTCCTGATCAGTTCAGATAAGGGTTTTAATCACCCCTGCTCTGCAGGCAGTAACGATAGTCCTTGCAATGGTTAGTCATGGAAAACTGAAGGACATAAACTTGCTACTTTGGTCCAAGTATGAATTCAATCTTTTTAATGTTGATGAACTGTGCTAAAAGCAAACTGAGAAAATGACACGAGGCTCTAATCTCTGTTGTCCTCCTTCTCTGTACATGCTGCTCCTATTTACTGGAAAAGATAGGGAAGCAAACACCAGTCCAATCTGAAGACTCATTTCAGATGTGACAGAATGACTTAGCAGAGTAAGAGTGACTCCCACTCCTGGGAAACAGACAGAGTGCAGCCACTCCAGAGGCAGTGTCATGCTACTGCTGTGGGAGGAGATGTGCACTTTATGGCATCAAAATAGCATGTTTCTCATGGCTACACCTGAAAATAAAATGGGAAATTATAAAAGCAACAGAGAAAAACTTTTCTCCGAGAAACTCACATGTAATTATTTAACACATTGGTCTCTCTAAACTCACCTGTCACCCCTGCTTTGGGCTGTCCAAATCTTATCATTTATTGCTCTAACTAAACTCTTTATTCCAAATCTACCATTTAGACATTTACAGAATCAAATATGAATCTCTCTGTTCTTAAAAAACTTCCGTCTTCCTCACTGGAATGGACCTCTCATGCAATGATGCCATCTGCATGACAGGCAATGCTCCCCACCAAACCCATACCTAAAATCTATGTGACACAGTCTAGCAGCAGTGCAGACGCCAGAGAGGAGAACTTGGGAAACCAGAAGATCTCAAAAAACCCATGCACCTGCCTGCCAAAAGCTCCTTAGTCCTCAGAGCTGGGTGATGCTTTAGGGACTGGTCAGAGGCTGGGCAACAGTCCCTGAGGTGCACACTTAGAAGTGGTTCAGCTGACTGGTTGTTTTTGCCTTTAATTATGTTAATTACTGTTTGGGGACTTTTTGTTCCCATTTTTCACTCTGAGCAATTTACACTTCTGTAGAGAGTATTCACCACACTTTGTGCAGATATGAATTAGATAATACAGATATGAATTACAGAATTGATATTAATGTATTAATATATCTGGATATCTATATAAACACAAGTCATTACCATAGAATCATAGCATCATTAAGGTTGGAAGAGCCCACCAAGATCATCAGGTCATGAGAAACACAGCTTAAGGTCACATTTATGATGTGTGAACTGCTCTTAAAATTCCTTCAGATTTTCATTCCTGGTTCATTTAATGATATTGGCTTTGTAATTAAGAAACTGCCATGTACCATCTGCTTTTACAATAGGTGTGTTTCCAGCCCAGGCTGAAAGCTAACTGGATAACCTGGATCGAGATACTATGGGTTTTCAATTCAAACTACATGAAAGGATTAAACTAGAGCTGACACTCACTTAAAAGGAAACTATTCCAGAAAAGGAAAAGCACCTCACTGCTGTCTCTAAACGCCTTTTATCCTGACCTGTCTTCCACCTAAGTTAGCACTTACAAAAACAACATTTCCATGGAAACTGTTCTTTTGCTTCATTTTTAGAGATGCTGAGGAACTTCGGCTGCCACCGAAATCAAACAAATCTGTGTATGCTTCACACCCTGAAATTCATTTTGCAGAGATTTTCCTTTACAGTCCCTCATTCCTTTGTTTGTCCAACGCACACCTGTCACTGAAAAGTATTGGGGCTACACAATTAAAACATACATGCAGGGCTGGAGGTTCACAGAGCTGGTAAGTAGAATCAAGACTTGCTCGACTCTCAGTGAGAGATCAGAGGCATGAAAGTTCTGTAGAATGCTGCTGGAGGTGTATTTACAGCTTTCAAGACTGATTACCTGTAGCAGTATGCCCATAGCATTTAGAACAGATCAGCACAGCCCTGTGTTAGCTCACTGTCATTTGGACTGTTACCCATTAATTATTTTCTAGGTAGGCAGTGATGAAATTTCAACAGGAAATCTAAGAGGAATAAAGACAAGATTTCAAGGCCCTGGATCACAAGAGCAAGTAGTATTTGCGGTGTTTGAGGAGGGCATAAACAGGAGGAGCTAGCACACCAATGCATGGCTATGCCAACTGGTGTTATCAGCTAGATTCTGCGTTGTTTGATCACAGGCAACTTTATAAGACCCCAGACCTGCTGACTACATATGAAGAATGCTTGTCTCAAAAGGGAAAAAGAATTCTAGTGCATGAATTAGCAGGGCTGATGGAAAAGTCTTTAAACCAGACTTGAAGGGGAAAAGGGATGGAACGAGGCTGTATAGACTATACTGACACACATGGTAAGGGCAAAGAGCAGAGGGAACTGAAGGCCATACCAGCCAGTAAAAGTCAGCCTCACTGGACAACCAGAGTAGTGTAAAATATGCCTCAGCTGTCTTCCTAAATGAGATCCAAAAGACAAACTACCTGAAGTGTATGTATACCAATGCACACAGTCTGGGAAACAAGCAGGAGGAACTGGAGCTCTGTGCCCAGTCAGGAAAGTTATAACTCACATCACTGGGGAATCAGGATAGATGGCTATAGGATATTTCATTAAGACAGGCAGGGTAGAAAAGGAGGAGGTGTTGCATTCTGTATTAAGGAGAGCCTTGAATTTATAGCGGTCAACTATGGTAAAAGTGAAAGACCAACTAACTAAATGCCACTGGGTGAAAATCAGAGGGGTGGTTTCCAAGGGAGAATTTAAAGTAGATGTCTGTTACCAAGACAACAAGACCAATGAAGCAATAATCAGCTCAATTAAAAAAGTTTCGGGTCAACAAAACCTGATTCTTATGGGAGACTTTAACTACCCAGACATCTGCTGGGCAAACAACACAGCAGTTCACTTGTCATCCATCAAATTCCTGGAATGCTTAAGAGGACTGATTCCTCATACAAATGTTAGATGTGCCAGCCAGGAATGGGGCACTGCTGGACTTGCTGCTTACCAACTCCTTTTTTACAAGGAATGGTATGGAAAAGACAAAGGGTGATAGGTATAAATTACTCCTGGAGAGATTCTCCTGGAGAGATTGGAGTTCAGAAGAAAATCCTTGTGGTCCATTCCAACCTGGTATCCATGAATCACAAACACTCCCATTAATATTGTGTGCTGTGTTGGCACAGGACGCATTGCCAAACAAGCTGAGACTGCCCAGGGGAAGGCACTTGATGCCACAGGCAAGGACTGGTCACAGTCATCACTCACCAGATAGCTTAGGACATCCCAAGAGGCTGCTTCCCTGCTTTATACTTATTCACAATATTTCATTCTTGAAAAGAGGGTATGGCCTATAGCAAGGACATTAACTTGGTTTCCATGGCACACCAGAATGTGCTTCATAATGACAGATTGAATATGTATTCAAAAGCGGGTTAAAACTGCAGGTGACTCGCGTGGCAGTCCCATGAGACATAAGAAAAAAAACCCAAATGCTCCTAACCTCAGGGAGTTAACTTATCTCTGAGGCAGTCAGCAGACTGTAGATTACTTTGGTTTCTTTGAAAATTCATAGAAAATTGGGCAATGAGAACTTAATCTTATAAAGCATTCAAATTCCTACGGAAGTTTTGGAGAAGATTTCAGTTACCTCCAGTCATCAAAAAATGAAATGAAAGTCTTTCTTCAAAAATCGGACCCCAAAAAGGTAAGCTACAGAGTAGTTTGCAACATTCATTACAAAAATCCCCCTTCTATTCCCATTTTAGAGAGAAGAAAAAATGAAAGAAGACTGATTATCAGCAAAAGACTACATCTGCTGCATTCACCCATTATCCTGCGGACCACACTCCATAAAAATTCCAAAAGTATCACAGAGAGAACACCAAAATCAAAACTTGACGAAAAATTTCAGGGTGAGGCTGACATGACTAAATAGGTTTTCTTGATTTTTTTTATGAATTCAGAGTGAATGTTTCTGTGGTTTTTTTGCTGTGCTTTGCTTTATTTTGAATGAATGCAGAGGCATTGGAAAACATAACGTCATCACCTAAGAAACATTGCATGGCATTTCCATAGGCTAGTACAGCTCTCTCTGAATAGAAGAGACTTAAAATTAAGACAATTTTGCATTATCTTTGCCCGAGGTAATTCAGCCTGTCAGCATGCCTTGTGTTGTAACAGGAGCCATAGATCTTTTGCAACTATCTATTAGAGAAACATCAAACCAAAACAACCCCCAACGACACACAACTGGGTCAAAGGTAATACTTTTTCAGGCCTTGAAAATCCAAAGGCATCTTTTATCAGCTAAGTGAAGATGTTATTTGACTACCTTGCTAATACTGTAGGTTTTATTATATTTTTTAATACATTTTGTATCAAAATGCTTGTGAATTCTGATTATCATGTCGCAGACTACCATTCTTGAGTAACAAAGTACCTTTTTTAACCATCTTGATGCATAAAAGAGAGATGTGTGCATCTTGTACCAACCCTACTACCCACTGAGGCTCATGCACAGCTGTACAATACTTTAGAAGGGCTGCTATTTATATATTTATATATGCACATTAGGGTTATTATTATATATTAATTACTTTTACTAAATTACACATTACACATACATCTGGCTGAGAAGGACTTGGGGGTTCTAATTGACAGTTAAATAAGAGTCAGCAGCGTGCCCAGGTGGCCAAGAAGGCCAATGGCATTGTTTACGAGGCCCGGTAGTTGTTGAACTGGGAGGAATGGTTTCAAGCTGGAAGAGGGGAGGTTTAGACTGGAAGTCAGAAGGACGTTCTTCACAGCGAGGGAGCTGAGACACTGGAACAGGTTGCCTGGGGAGGTTGTGGATGCCCCCTCCCTGGAAGTGTTCAAGGCCAGATTGGATGGGGCCTTGAGCACCCTGGTCTAGTGGGGGGTGTCCCTGCTCATGGCAGAGGGGTTGGAACTAGATGACCTTAGGTCCCTTCCAACCTGAACCATTATATGAATCTATGAATTCCGGCTTCTATTAGAAACTGTGTGACCAGCAGGAGGGAGGTGATTGTTCCCCTATATTCGGCACTAATAAGACCATACCTTGAATATTGCATCCAGTTCTGGGCACCTCACAACCAGAGAGACATCAAGGGGCTGGAGCCAGTGCAGAGAAGGGCAACAAAGTTGGTGAAGGGTCTGGAGAATAGATCTTATGAGGAGCTGATACTGTTTAGCTTGAGGAAGAGGAGGCTATGGGGAGACCTCATCACTCTCTACAACTACCTGAAAGGACACTGTAGAGAGGTGGATGCTGGTCTCTTCTCACAGGTNGGGCTGGAGCCAGTGCAGAGAAGGGCAACAAAGTTGGTGAAGGGTCTGGAGAATAGATCTTATGAGGAGCTGATACTGTTTAGCTTGAGGAAGAGGAGGCTATGAGGAGACCTCATCACTCTCTACAACTACCTGAAAGGACACTGTAGAGAGGTGGATGCTGGTCTCTTCTCACAGGTGATTAGCGACAGAACCAGAGGGAAGGGCTTCAAGCTGCAAGAGGGGAGGTTTAGATTAAACATAAGGGAAAAGCTCTTAATGGAAACAGTAGTCAAACACTGGAACAGGCTGCCCAGAGAGTTGGTTGAGTCCCCATCCCTGGATGTGTTCGAGAGTTACTTAGATGTGGTGTTAGGGATTAGAGTTTAGGAGTGAACTTGTACAGTAGGGTTGATAGATGGACTTAATGACACAAAGGGTTTTTTCCAATCTGAAATATTCTGTGATCTCTTCAGATCACAGATCTGATCTACAGAACTTTTTTCTCTCTTCTGAGTATATCCTTGGCCCCAGATGAGTGACTAGAGCAAGAATGTCCTAGTGGATAACTCTTTTAATTTTTAAGCATCTTTTTATACAATACAATTTCTTTTTCCTTCTGCTTTGTTTTCATGCTAATGAATTCCAATGGTAATTGAATTTTGGATAGCTAAACAAGATGTTAAGAACCCTTACTTTGGTGCAATACTAATCATCCACCTGGGAATCTCAAACAATCTGCACTAGGTCTAATTAAACTGCATGCTGGGCACCAGGAGTTTTATTCCTCTTTTACAGTTAATTTGGGAATGCATTCCTGCTGTGGTACTTACAAAAAAAACTCTGATTTGCATGTCTTTGGGAGGTTTCCCTCATACTTTCAGAGGCATGTAGTGTAAGGTCAGCTGACATGCTTACCTTAATTCCATCAAGTCACATTACTCTTGGATCACTGCAAACCCTTTTCCCCACTGCCCAAAGCGAGGTCTGCTAGATGAGTTTGACTTGCACAGAAATGTATTGTCATTCTAGTATTTTCCATGGTGTGGAATGACTGACTCACCACAGGTTAAACACACTGTGCAGCTTCTCTCCCTCCTGTTTCATCTTCCTTTTGAGTCCTCCCTCATCGCATTTTGCTTGAGCCAGTGTGATGATTCATTCTGTCCCTCAGACCTCTCTCCCCTCCCGCTCACTCCCCCACCCCTTTCTGCCTTTCATCACCATCCTAATCATCATCTGCTTCTTGAGTCTCCATCCAGAGAACAGAGCTATAACTGCCATGAGACCAGACAGAGAGGGGCTGGAACCACAACAGACAGCAGACAGTGTCTAAACGGTAACAAGCAGCAGAGAGGATGCAGTCAAATAATTGATTTCCTGTGTGATTAATGTGGTAGCCATTTCTCCGTCCTGCCAGCCTCTGCATCTCCTGAAGAGTGCTGCCCACTCACCTTTACACATCTGATTCCTGCCTTACATGACTTTGTAGTGTAATACACACTACACTTAACAAATACAAAAAGGTGGAAAAGTGGTGTGTAAGAGTTCTTAACCTACTGATTGTACGGAACTGGAATGGAGAGGAATCAGGAAAAAGTAGCTGAGAAAAGCAGAAGGTAGAGGACAGAGACAGCAGACTGATGCCATAGCTGTGGAGGTCTGAAGGCAGAGATTTCTTTGTCTGGACTGAGGGGATGCTTTATTGGGTTGGGCCATCAGTGAGCAGTTCTTTGTATTGGCAGGTACGACTGTAGGCACTCTCTGTCAAAAAGTCTGGGGAGCAGTCAATGCAGAGAGCCAGAAAGCAGAAATCAGAGCAGCACAGCTGAATAATACCATACAGAATAGAAGCACATATGCCCTTCAAAGCGCCCCTGGAAATCCTCTTCTTATCCTCCAGCTCCTTTAAAAACATCTTCAGAAAAGGGAGCATATGTTTCTGAGAAGGACTGAGGAAGGCTATTCTACTCTGTGTACAGAAGAGTGTTCTGTTGCTATCCATTTCCCCAAAAGACCTGCTCTAAAATAATGTCTTTCCTTCTCTTCCCTTATCTGATAAGGAACTATCACAAAATTCAGAGATAATGAAAAATGCACTGAGCAACCCGTAAGAGAACTTGCACAGCAAAACAAGGCCATTGTCAAGTTTATAGAAACAAGAATACGTGTTTTGCTAGCTGCTTTAAAAGTCTCTCTCTGAACACACCATTCCCTAGGGACGAGAATTACATTTGCCAAGTTTATCCTGAAAGATGTCAGATGTAAATTATATTCCTCTGTACTTGTTGTACTGTTTGACTACAATGTTGAACAGCCTGGCTCCGCAACTTGTACCATGTAAAACACACATATCACAGCACAGAACTGCAGCAGTGTGATGAATTTCTATAGGGCATTAATACGGTGTTTGCCTTACTAAGTTATTGCCTATCTTGCATTGTAAATATTTACCAGAGGTGATATGTGTTCGTGTGTATCTTGACTTCATTAATAGCAGCAGCTTGTCTTGTCTCTCTTGAGGTAGGAAAATGTTTAATTGTAATAAACCCTTCCATTTTCATTTAACAATAAAATAAACAGAATGTGAAATAGCAAAGCTTCTTAAAGAGAAAATACACTTCTACAATCAGTGATGCTATGTTACATCTTCAGAGAGCCGCCCATACAAGCATAGTAAATCCTATAATGGAATGGAAAAGGTGAACCTCAGTTTAAAATAAGTGTGATGTTTATGTTCCCACACACGTTTTCCTGAACTTTCAGGTGATCCTTGTAACAACAGCATCACAAAGTACTGCTTTATGATTGCAAATCACAAAGACATTCAGTCATTAAAACTGTTCTCATTCTCCACGTTCATAGGTACACATCCACACTATCCATTTAACATCCACGCTTATTAGCCAGGACATGGCAAACAGCTACAAAGATGGGTCCTAGCAGTTTTCCTGCACCTGTGTTAAAGAGGACATCAAACCCCATTTTCTTTAGCAATTAAAGTATCTATGTGTTGATGTGGAGAACAACTGGCTGGAATACAGTTAGTCTACATAAGATTTCAGGGGGTTAATGGGGGAACACACAAAATTAGCTAACATAGTGACATTTTCATATCAGACTAAGGAAAATTAAATTTACTCATAGAATCCCAGTACAAAGGATTTTTGTCTGAGTGAGAAGCAAGAACCCTTACCTTTCCAATGAATCTTCTAACAGGTTTGCTAATTCTAACAATGCTTTTTAATACTGTGCTCTGGTGTCATGAAACAGACCTGCAGGGGAAGTATTTTTGGTGCGCTGTGTACTTGAGCTCTCTTCCAATAGCAGAAACCCTGTGAAAGTTTCATACCCGCACAACTGTAAGTGCTAGGGAGATGGCAACCTTACCCCTTCCTCATTCTTTTCAGTCACGTCGCTTAACTTCCTTTCTTCCAGCTAACTCTTTTTCATCACTCTAATGTAACTGCTCAGCTTGGGAGAGCTCTGATCATAGAGCTAGATGCTGTACAAAATTCTAATTATGCAAATCTCACTCATGCTGACACTGTGTTGAATTTTTCATCATTCCATTGTTCTCCCTTTTGGAATGTGATTATTCTAGACCACATCAGTATAGTAATGCTTCAGCTCCACTTTGAAACATGAAAACACAAGAATTGGGCCAACTGAGTAACCACTGTAGAGCTCTGTAACGCTTACATGCATGGGTAGCTCCCATGTATGGAGGTTGGATTTGCCTTTTATTTTTATACTCACACCTACACAGGTACAGTTCAGCAGATCATATGTGCACTACACTCTAGGACCATATGTGGTTGTTCTCTATTTCTGCTCCAGTCTGAATTCTGTTTCCATCTGTTCCCATGACTGCCAGCCTGCAGACGTTCTAATTTAGTGATCACCTGTTCTCATGTAATCCTCTTTTTCTCAGCGTTTCTTCTGCCTCTCTCAGAAAAAGCTATATGCTTCTGACATCTGCTCCTCACCATTATCTGTTATGAACTCACAGGCAAAAACCCATTCAGAGGTGTTGTCAGTGTCAGCCTGCTCTGTCACAATATTACGCTTGGCACGTCTCACAGCCTGCATCGTGCTGACCTTCACGGTGCCAGTGACCTTCAACGGAACATTTTTGTTTCACAGCTCCTGTACATACTGACCTTAGCTTTTCTTAAACAAATCATTACCACAATCCAATGACCATTACTGAACCAACTGCCCTGCACACTGGACAGCAACTACACCAGTCCTACCTAACCAACGATAATTTCAGCTGAAACACAGCAACTGCTTGACTTGGGTAAGGAAACCAAAATGCTGCCTTCTCATCTGAAAAAGACTTTTCCCAAGGTCGCAGCATGGGATCATAGAATTCACGTAGAAGGGGCATGTGGGCATGTCAAGTATCAATACTGTTCTCTAGACACTGAACTAATTTTTCAAAACTGAAGTCCTTAGGATCCAAATTGTAACTTCCACTCCTGAAAGGAAGAAAACCACTTCAGCTGTCGTGAAAATACCTTGGAAGTGAGCATTCACAATAGTCCATGTGCCTTGCACAAAACAAATACAAAGATAAATTAAACATTCACAAAGCAGATAACCTCATTCACTGAAGAAGAAAATCTGACAACCTCTATTATTATATGCCCAAAGTGCTGCTTCTCAAAGTTCCAAACATACAGAGGCACAAAGGTCCTCACGTTCTCCTGCATTTTCATAGCCATGGGATTAAACAGCACATAAACCGTAAGCACTTCATTTGCAACTGTCAGGCTAATGAACAGAGAACAGCAGAATACCTCTCTAACTGGAGGTCTAATTGACTCATATAAGTGATATTAAACGATCCCATGGCACTTGAGCACCGCTGGAACTTACAGACTTTAGCATTCATTTTTCCTGTAACGGCTCTCCACGTTGTTGCCATCTTAAGGACACATGCATTTTTAAGAAAAAAAACAGTGTTCAGCGACTGCCATTATAAAATAAACATCCATTCTTATAATCTCTATTACATGAGCAAAGATTTGTTATAGAATGCATCTTTTACCTCGTTTTAATACAGCCAAAGGTGTGTGTGCTGCTCGGGGGTAAACTGGGAGATTGCCTTGTGTTATTAGAAAGACCTTTCCATTTTTGGAGGGCACAGCTAGCTGCACTATGATTTTCCAAAGCTTTCTGCACATCAAGGCTTCCTGTATGCTTTCAATGACACTTGCTTTCAGAAATTTCAAGCAAATTTGTTGTTAAAATGATGATATGTCATTTGAAAGCACTGTCTATAAAGGGCAAATTCTACTCTTTTATTATTACTAAAGGTTACTATGTGCAGCTCTTACTATTCATTTTATCATTTAATATTTTGTTGTAGTTTGAAAATTGTCCAAATTTCCAGGTGTTTGACTTTTTTATGCCAAAAGTGCATTGTATTTTGAAACTAGAGATAGCTGTCCCATCAGACCCCTAGGTCAGTGTCTTGACCCCAGAGGAGATTGGTGGACAGTCTATAAAAGGGAGTGAACTTGCAGATTTCTGCCCTTCTTCTCCTATCTCTTGGCAGAGAGAGAACTCTCCTCAGAAGAAAAGTACCTTTCCCACCACTCCACTTCCTCAACACAGGGGGGAAGTCCTGGCCACCATGGCCTTGCCACCAGCCCCTGCTGGGCACAGCCAAACCACAGCCTCCTTGGCAGAGGTCGGGGTCTGGCTGTAAAGTCAGCTGCTGTTGTTCACCCAGGAGAAATCAACTCTGGCCCAGCAGCCGTGGCCCTGTCACCACCAGGTGGGGCCAGCCACAGCTTCCCCTTCCCGGAGGGGTGCAACACAGGGGGAACAAAGCCTTTGAACTGTAGCTGCCAGCACCAGCCCGGTTCCTGTATCCAGAATAGTGGCAGTGGGCCAGAGAGAAGCTGTGGTCCCCCACATACTGTTCCTGCAGCCTGATCGTCTTTGAAGATGCCAGAAGGAGGATGGCTTTTAACCCTTTCCCTCCCTTGGACCTGTAACCACTTGGGAGAAGGTTAAAAAAATTAAGAGGACTGAGAAAAGGCCCTGAAGCAGACCTGTTTACCACATCAGGTGTTGCCCCATCTGACCAGCACCATGTTGTCTCTGTCCTCACCACCCTTGTGACCAGGGCCATGGGGCTGATGCAAATGCTGTACCTCAGCTCTGTCACTGAAAGAATGAAAGAAGCTGAGACATGGATCTTAAGGTAGCTTCAGCAGGTTTCTACTGCTTGGCCGGAAGTTTTGTGCTACAAAGAGCAGATGGGACTGATGTCTTAAACCTCTGGCAAATGGAAAGAGACTGGGGATCCAAAATGTCTATTCCTACATCTGAGATGCTGTCCATTGTGGCTTGGAGGATCATCGAGACTGCTGGCCACAGTCCCACTGTGAAGAGTTCACAGGATGGGAGGAGTTAGAAACAAGTCTGAAGCATACAGGAGAAGCTGGCATCTACAAAAGGACTGGAAAAGGGACTTTTCCACAAGCACCAAGATGTAAGAGGGACACATTGAGTTCTGTGGATGGAGGGGATGGCTGTATTCCCCTTCTGATTAGAGTGCATTTTTCCAGGGCTCTCATCTGAAGCCAAAACCCCATGTGTTAGCTGTCTCTGTTTCTCTCAGTGTGTGAAGGCATTGTGACACAGTTTCTGGTTTACTTTTTTGGTCCTTTCACTTATTTTTGGATTTTTCCTCTTCTTATTGGTGATGGGTTTAATAAATTCTCTTCTTTTTAGTGAAATCACTTCATTGCCTGTTGAATTCTCTGTGAGAGCTGGTTGGTGTGCTTGGATTGCAGGCACCAACCCAAACTGATCCAGAACTTCATTCTAACCCAGGACACATTTGTAATTTCCTGGCTGAAACACAGCCTTATATTTAAAGAATGGCATTTTTTAAAAAAGGCAGAACGATCATTCTATTCATGTAGAAGACAATTTCTGATAATGAGCCCTCACAGCAGGAACCTTGTTTTATCCCTAATTGCTATTACTGAAAACACCAAATTTACTACAATCAGCTATTGTTGGGTTTAACAGAGCAAAAAGTCCCTCAGCCTTTTAAGATGGACTTAAGTATGGGGGCTATAAATACCAGTTGTGGTGCATCACTGAATGTGATATGTAGTTTATCTATCACTTAAATACTTTAATTAAAGCTTGAAAAACAAACTGTGGTGTTAATAATGCAATGATGGCATGCAGGTTGATCAGATCTGCTTTTTTAACTGAACCTCTCTTCATCAGGGGAAATACCCTTACCCTGTTTTCCTGGGTTTTATGGGGCTTGCTTCCTGAGCCTACAGGAAAGTCTGAATTACCTAACCTTAACTACTGATAAAAGATAACTTCATTTTATAGACAAAATAGGTTAATTTAACTCATTGAGTGTGTCTGAGTATTAATGATGTCTTATTTACATATTCTTCCTGATTAACAGGCATGCCATAAGAAATGAAAAGAACACATTAATGAACAGAGGGAAAAAAACCCAACCCACAACCAAACAAATGAAGGAAAGTGAAACACGTATATATGAAGAGCAAGAAATGTAAGGCAGGATAAAGTGTGGAGCTCCTTGCAATCCAGACTATGTCTGAATGTGTCTGCTCTGTGCTCACATTATCAAAATAACAGTCTGTATTTATGGAAAAAGCTAACCTCTGCCATCATTAGTGGCATTGAGATCTTGTCAGTCAACACTCTGGCAATCCAGATTTAAGCTGTCATCAAGAAGACATGTATGGATATATATCAAACACATGTAAGCTGATGGTTCAGCCCTCTGTGCAGGAATCAGCATTACAACCCAGACCTGACATGAGCACAGGCAGCACGGTTCAGAAACTGGAAAACTGTGTAACCTCACTTCAAATCTAAGAGGGAAGCACCCTCTCAACTACAGTAGCCATGTCAATAGGTTGAGTGCATCCATCCCTGCTGTCACAAGGGGCTCCTTGACTTCATTACTTAAAGATAGGTTTTTTAGCGTTCCGCCAAATAAGCCACTTCATGGTCAAACAAGATTTGCATCCTATGACAAATAAATTGCAAGTTATTCACACAGTATGAATATTTGCATATAGATTGATATACATACACCCAGAAGACAAAAGCTCTGAGCTGCTCTGATAAATATATTACAAACAAAAACAGAGGCATTCCTCTTACTCAAAATCTTTGTTTGCAGTGTATCACAAACCGTGCTTTTGAGAGCTCAGCACCATGAATGCTTCTTCCTGTCTGAGAATATTCATAAAAATTTAATTCTCCACAGGCATTTCCTGGTTAACTAACTCTTTTGCTTAATAAATCAATAAATGGAGTAGGGCAGCTGAACTGGCTACAACTGCAGTGTTTCTCTTGCTTTGGGTTACATATTCTCCAGATATAATGTTTTCCCTCTCTCCTCACTTTCCTCCCGGTGTAGAACTCAATTTTCAAGTTCCAGTGACTTCATCACAGAAAACAACACAGCCTTGGCAATAAGGGGCTATTAAGGGGCTTTATTCTTCCAAAGCCTTCACCTCAGATTGAATTGTTCTGTGTTTTTAACTGCCAAAGCTTAAAAAAGCGATTGCTGCTTCTGATGAGTATCTGAGAGACACCCAGCTGCATTTTCCCATAATACACTCAATATGGAAGGGAAATGCAGGCTTACAACAACTAAAAGAATTTGTAAAATAGATATCCAGGTTTCTATAATTCTTCCATTTTCTCAGAAACCTGATCTAATTTAAAGGGCAAAATTTCACAGTTAGAAAGTTTTGCCTTGCCTTCTCATGCTAATTTTTCATACTAGTTCACATGTCTAAAACTAAATGGCAGACTTGCATTTGATTACGGAGGAGAGTTAAGACATTTCCCTAGAGGTCTCTTCATGCATTATCACTGAACCACACTAAACTCCCATGGACAACACAACACAACACAGCCTCTTGTTTTAAAAAGCAATGGCTGAACGGGTCAGTGGGTCACAGAGGCAATGATCTACATCTCATAAAACAAATTCACCTGTTGCCTACTTATTTTGCTGAAAATTCTCCTGTGAGCCCATCAATAGAGCCTAATTGAGAGTTGAAAGCAGGTGCTTTTAACATTCATCTTTCAACGCAGAATCACAGCCAAAAGGCCTCTTTTAAAGTAAATTTAAATCTCTACTTTTATGAAACACAGAAACCAGGGTCCAGTCATGGTGTATTAAGGAGGCTGGGAAGGGTGAATGAAGTCGGGACAGTGGTGTGAAGTATAAAGCAGAACAAGACTGGGAAGAGACAAGCCCTTCAGGACACTTCTCTCAGTCAGGTGCTGTTTGTACCACAGCAGATTACAAGAGCAAGGCCTGCCTGTAGGCAAGAACAGCTAGATTAATTTCTTAAACTTTCTGAAAGAAAAAAAAAAAGACAATGTGAGGACAGTGGTCTGCAAACCCTTTGCCACAGTGAACAAATATCGTCACTCTTCTAATGGATGTTGATGTTTCATCTTTGCCATACCAGGAAAAGCAGTGTGAGAAGCAGTGTGCTGTCCTATCCTGTTAGTGGTAAGAATGCTTAACATGAGAGAGAGAAGTGTTCAGCAGAGACTTTACAGCAATGTGTGATTTCCTATGGTAGGAACTGCCAGGGAATTTAGAATCTAGCATCAGAGGTGTGAAGCGCTAGGTAAGAAACTGGAATGACGACACTGAGATTCCTAGATGCTCTATAAATTCAGTACTACGCTAAGAGTTTTAAAGGTGGAAACTCTTAATATTCAGGGAAAGACCACACCTTTTCTTGTAATACTCTTTAACCTTGAAGTTTCTGTCCATAAATTAGCTCCTTTTAACAACAAATAGATAAATATTGAGGCTAGATAAACTTGTTAGAAACAGTTTACAAAGATTTACAGTAGAAATTAGGGAACTTGAGACTCCCTGACCTCTAATTTAGTTGCTGGATTATTTATACTGCTCAATTCCAGTCTTTATCACTATCAGTATCAAAATGACACCACATTCCTTTTTCTAATACAAATTGGATTTAAGTCAAACCTTTAGCTTTAAGCCATTCTGAAAAGTGCAAGGATGTATTGATTCCCATGAGACAGGGCATCAGTTTTTCACTTCTATCATAATGTTACTTAGAGAAATACCAGCTAGAAGAAATTGTGTTAAACAATTTTAAAATGTATATTGTGTATGAAAAAAAAGCAATACAAGACACTGGATCCCTTCAATTTATGAAACTGATTAAAATCTCCTTGGCTCCAGACACAGAAAAATGTGACAGAAACCTAGCTACCCACTCTAAACAGCTTTTTATACCAGTGACTCCACAGCCATCTCTTTGCAGTGTCAACAAGGCATCAGAGTCGAAATGCAGGCTCCATTCTGAACAGGGAGCTGATGTGAATAAACACCATCATGCAAGACATCTCCCACATCACCAGAGCAATAAAAGTGGGGAAGAGAAGAGTGAGGTGCTCTACCAATGGGCCATTCCTCCAATTGTGATGATTCATGGGTTTATCTGCAATACATTGCTGTCATCCAACACTGTCCATGGACTGGCCGTGAATTTCAGTGGCTACAAAATACACATCACCTGTATGTACAGAGAAGTGTCTGTCTCAAACACAGTAACCAAGAACACTCTGCATAACGTATCACTGGGGAGGAGCACATCTAGAAAAGCACAGAGGGCAAAACAGGTGTTTGACTGAAGAGTAAGATTTTACAACACATTTTGGTTCAAGCTCTAAATGAAGACCAAAGTCTACAGAATTGCAAAAGCCAATTAAAAAACCTCTCTGTACATAGAATTAATATCTAAGAACAAAACAAAGGAACACAAAAAATACTTCAAAATGGACATTGTTCTTGTTATAGGTAAAGAAGAGAAGAAAGTGGAGCAGACTTCAATCCTTGAAGATAGAACGTACACTATCACTCCAGCTTTCTGTGCTAACACGAGGTGTGACTGCTTATGACACATTAAGGATTCATCATGAAGCTTCCCTTGCACTGAATTTACTGAAAGGTTCCAGTGAGGGTCTTTGTTCTGGTATTACTTGCTGCATGTAATAGTCTAAATAAAAGCAGTCTTTTTTTTCACTTGGAATTTTTTGTAATTTATACTAAAATGAAGATCAGAAGCTGAAGCAATGAGCTCTCTTGTACATGCAGAAGAGTCTGAAGTACAAACAAGGCAAAGGAAATCCTATGAAATCCATTTTGCAGACTAAGAAGGAGGTACAAAACTACCAGCTGCTTTATGTAAAGTCAGTGACTGAAAATCACCTCAGAAACGGCCAGAAGACAAAGTTATTCCTGCTAGAACATACAGAATTTCTTTGGGTCCACAATCAAGACAATGACACAGAAAGTGGTGCACAATGCCAACCACAAAAGGAAGAAGTACTTGTAGCAGTGCTCAGTATTGCCTCTTCGGACTGGAGAGGACTGAAGAGAGCAGTTTTCTTTAGTCCCAAGGTACTTCAACCACTTCTGCAAAACAAACATATTCCTCTTATTTTCTGCTTCGATGGTTATAGAGAGAAGAAAAGATCTCTGCTCTGGACTGCACAGGCCATGATTTTTGGGATACTCTCCACAGGAATTTGACGTATGTGTCTTTGCACTCTGAAACACAGTAAACAACATTCACGAAGCCCATGAGAGGAGCTGGAATATTTTCTAGCTATAACTTTGTCATGAGTGTTGAATGCACTCAGCCTTGTGCTAAACATGCAAAGTCTGTTTGCTCCTACAGACTACTGATGCTGCAAATGGCTAAATTCTCTTCTGAGTAACATACTAGAGATGTGGAGATAGAATAAACTAGAGAATTAGTCCCTATTTATCTCTACATATCCATCCAAGCATCCACAAAAGCAATGCTTTCACAGTTCTACTTGCTCTTTCCTGATCACCATTTAACTTTTGTAAATAAACAAACCTGTAAAACACAAGAAGGTGCAAAGTGAACTTGACTGAACATTTAAATATCCTCTTATCTGTCTTTAATAAGTAAAAGGTGATTCAAAAGCGATCCTCCTAAGAAGTGAAAAAATACTTTGATATCACTGTACTACACATGTCTGAACACGCAGGTAGGATTCAGCTTTGAAGCTTTTGCAAAATATCACTGCAAAGCAGGCACAGTAAAGACAGAGCAGAGAGTAAATGTCCTTTCCAGTAGAAAACACAATGTTAATTAATTCATAAAAGCCAGAGAAATCAGCATAATTCGTTTTATCAGCAACTTATTATGTAAACATAATGCAAGACTTGAAGTGCCTTCATGCACTGGAAACCTCAATGAAAATAAAGACCCAAGTAGGAAGTATGCAACGTAAGAGTACAAGTGGTTTGTACTGGAGCCGTATACATGGATCTACAGCCAAGGACACACAAAATCACTCACCTATATCCTTGATTTTTCAATCTGGCTCTGTGCTATTAAGGGCAGAAAGATGAACTGTGCCAACACACAGACAAGCACAGGCAAGTATGTGACAGAGCTGTGACAGGGTGAAAATTTCCCAAGCATTCACATTCATCTTTCAAGATCTGAATCGATGTTTTCAACACCAATGTTTCCATCTGTCCACAGCTGAAAACTAATGTAAGGCTTTCAAAACACTTACTGTAAATATTTCTTTTCAGTGAAACAGCACAAGAGTGCTTCCACAGCACCCCTTTGACCCTGGCCTGGATAAGAGAGGTAAGTTACACATAGCTCTCTGGAGCACATTTGCCCCAGATTGTTTCGGTTAAAGTGAAAGAGAACGATCAGCTGGATTAAATAGCAACCCAGAAATTACAGAGGCTTGTGAAACAAAGAAGTCAGCCTGAAGAGAATTACAGCAGCATGAACATTTGTAAAAGAGAGGAGACCTTGAGGCTCACACAGCAAAAGAGGTAGCTGAAGGTAGTGACATGCTTCCACTGATCATCGAGGCCAGCTAGAAGCACATGAGAGATGCTGCTAACGATTCAGGAAGAATTCATCCCATGACACTGCATCTGGGAGATGATCTATGACTACAAGGCTCCTTTGTCCCTCCTGATAGCTCATTCCAGCTTTTCTCCTTTACTCCTGCTCTGTGAATGAAGTGCTGTGGAGTGCTGCTTCATCATCCTGACACACTGCACCAGCTCACCTCATTGTCAGCCACAGCTACCCAAACCTGAAATAGGTTTCTGCTGCCTTGGGGATCTATCAGTACACACCAGGGGAAAAGGAAAGGGACAAATCAGATTCTGTCACACACAGGTAATACATTGATTCTCTGAATGTGAATTCTCTTTGTAAAACCCACATTTTCACTTGCATTTTTTTTCCAACAGATTACCAAACACCACATGTTCTGTTAAAGCTGTCTACCTGACCTGCAGATCATCATGGTCTATACATAAAAGCCACAGCACCTACTGTGCATCAACCTCATGGCAGTTACAAATAATATCAGAAATTATTTTAATGGCTTTTTTCCTCCAGATAAACACAAGTTTTCTTCTTCATTTCAATTTAAAAAGCCTCTGAAGAATCAGAGTTAGTTATAAGGTGAAGTTTCATGTAGAAATGCATCCCCATCCACACTTTAGGACACCCTGATGGAACAAAACCTGATGTGTTTTTTAGCAACACTTTGAAATAAAGTTTGTGTCCTGGATCAGGCAAGAATGAGAATCAAGTTGGATATCCCCTGATCGCTAATTAAGCATCCTGTGTCAATTAGCAATGGAATGAAATCATATCTTCAGATTGTGGAACAGTTTGGGGGCTGACAAAAAGTGCCTTTGATGGGAAATGCAACAGAAAGAAAATCCTCTGTTCATTGGGTACTTTCTACTGTTTACTGCTAGAACTCGCTCACACTCTGATGATGTATGTTCCTTTGGTGATTTGGCTGCTGTCTATTCACTAATGGATTCAGTGACACAATTAATCAGCAAACGAGATGACCTTTTCCATTACATTTCTGGGAAAAAAATGCTTTCTAGCTAACTTTTTGACAGTACTTGGGGAAGAGGGGGAATAGGAAGAATAAATTCTTGACAAAATGGAAGAAGTTTTTAGGGGAGGGGCTTTGATTTATTTTTCTTTCTGTTGACAGAGTCTCACACAGCATCCTCATGGCCAAAATGAGATGGATCATGAAGTACCTGCAGGATAATAGGCAGAGAGTGGTGGTCAATGGGACAGAGTCTAGTTGGAGGCCGCTGTCTAGTGGAGTCCCCCAAGGATCAGTACTGGGACCAAGTCCTATTCAATCTATTCATTAATGACTTGGATGAGGGATTAGGGTGCCCTATCAGCAAGTTTGCTGATGACACAAAGCTGGGTGGTGT
>VZRI01006994.1:160396-178800 GCA_013397515.1 Upupa epops
GAGAAGAAGCTTCTTCCTGGTGAGGATGACAGAGCACTGGAATGGGCTGCCCAGGGAGGTTGTGGAGTCTTCTTCTCTCAAGATGTTTAAAACCCCTCTGGACTGTTGCTGTGAGACTGGGTCTAGGGGATCTTGCTCTGGCAAAGTGACTGGACTGGAAGATCTTTCAAGGTCCCTTCAAATCCCTAACAGTCTGTGATTCTGAATGGGTAAAAAGCCTCAGTCATGAAGAAACAGTGTGAGCAAAACCTGGAATTTGGAATCTAGCATACAAGCGAAAAAGAAAATTAAAAAAAAAGATTTTAGTGTGGGTTTCTACACACATAAATAAAGACTGTTTTTAGCTGTCCTTACTGCAGCTCTTCATTCCCTGAAATCAAATTTCTATATCAATGGATTAAGTCAGAAACAAGATTTTTTTAAAAATAAATATGTATCCTCCCTGTGTGCCCACTCCTGTAATTCTTTAGGAGCAAATTATACTAGAATTTTATACATGAGGAGAAGGAAAAGCACAGGCAATGAAATTAAAGAATGCAATACAGTACCAAGTGTTAGGATAACTTCCACAGCCAAACACATGGTGATTTTTGAATGGCAACACTTTGAGCACAAGTACCTCAAAGCAGATGAGAATCTAATTTCTTTGACAAGAAGAAAGGATAGGAAACACCAGAAATGGTGACAGTACAGTAACATTACAGTGAAAGGCTGAAAATGGTAATTCTATGCTATGTTTGAGGAATGACAGTCCTTTTCTTCAGCCATCTTTATTGGGGGGTACTTTGCCTATGACAGTCCACCTGGTGCAGATGCCCTCTGAATGCAGGAAGCCAGCCAAGACCTCAGTGACCTCACAGTGTCACCCCAGTTGTCTGTGAACTCCTGCCTTGAGCTGAGGGAATGGCCATTGGTAGTGTCCATAGCACCAATGAACTGTGGCTATAGAAGAGAGAGAGAGCAGAGACAGTTTCTCTGTTTCCTTCACTGAAAAATTCTGAAATTAGTTTTATCCCGTGTGACCGTGGAGCACTGAGCCAGGGTTTTGCAAATCTACTAAAGGCACCACTAGTACACTAGCATTGAGTTGGGGACTAACAGATTCCTCGCTAATCCACTAATGCATCTTTCAATCAGCTCTTGCCAGACAGATCCAGACAGCAAACAATCAAGCATTTCCCTGCTTGCACAGTAAGATTTTACCTTAGGTAGGGCAATCATATTATCATTATGAATCAAACCTTGTTCCTCTCAATCACCTGTAAGCAAGTTTAAAAAGACCTGATCCTAGTTCAGGACTTGAAGTACTTTTCCCTTCTCCATGCCTCCATGCTTACACTTGAAACATGAATACACAAATAAATTTTAACGTATGGTTCTGCATTTTCTCACTACTGAGGGATAAGTGAGACAGTACAATGCAGTAACAGCTTTTATCTGATTTCTCCAATGGTGAAAATAATGTTTTCAAGATAGGAAAGCTATTTTCGAGTAAACTGTGGCACAGAAAGAAGCGGACTACCCGCTGGTCTCCCAGCATGTGATGCCATCATTGATTTCTCCTTTCCAAGTAAAAATATTTTACATCATGTGAGCCTGGGATTTTATCTGGCTAAAAGAAATTAGGTTTTAGCGATGATAAATCATTTTTAATTACAACATATAAATGAAAGATTGAAGCATGAGGAGAAAGTGCTGAAGCTGAGGGAAGAACATGAATTACTTGTTCTCTCCAGCTTTACAGATCTCACGTAGACCCTTTGAACATTTCACAGACAAGTCAGTGCTGAAATGTTAAGTATTTTAAGTCACGAGGAAGCTGTGCTTGTCACCTTTTTTACCTTAGCTTGTGTCAGCATATGATCCTTATGCCTCTTTACATGCTGCTGTTGCTACTAGGCAAAGTGCCTAAACCCCTTTCAGGCACAAGCCCATGTGGAAGTGGTCAGTTCCTGTCACAGCCACTCGTCTGGCAGGGGGTTGTTAGCAGGTGTGGCACCAACGCAAAATCTGCAGCAGGGCTTGGGATATTTATTCCTCTCATACTAAACATTGTCATTTTTTACTGCAGTGGTCAGTTATTTCATACAGTACGAGTCCTTGTGCTGTAGAGCCTGCCTTTTGCAGGGTGCCATCTGAAAGGGAGAGGAGAACTTTTCATTTTTCATGTTTTGGGAGATTAGAGAATTTCATTTTATTGTCAATGGCTTCATTGTCAGAAGCTGGAAGTGCCTTAGCGTGGTCCCAGCATTTCAGAGGATTCTTAGAAAATGAGTGAATCTATTATGAGCAAATACTGAAAATCTATCTGTAACTGTGTACTTGTCTGTGAGTGCCTGTATTTACATTGTAAACATAAATTTGCAACACAAGGTCTCTAAACTCATTGAGGACAATAGAAACCTCCCTCCCCATGAGACTGAAAAGGTTTCTATTCACCCCTAATAGTCTGATAGAAGATACAAAGCCACTTATCAGCCTTATAAATTGGGCTGGCTATTAGCCAGGCAATTTCAAAGCAATTCAAAGGCACTAATTTGCTTCTCCCCATCCCTACACTCCAGTGCTCTCATTCTAGCACTTCAGGATCACAACCACCCACACCCACCTCTCAGTTCTCATCTACTTCTCATCCACTCCTCCACACCAAATCAAGAACAGTGTGCTCCATCGCCCTGGTAAGCCTAGGGGTACCAAGGGAACTCAGTCAGGGCTCAGCACAGGAACTCAATGCAGGAATTTTTTATGCTTAAATTAATATGCAAAAGAATATTCTTAGGAGGCTGAGTGGCATAGAAAGTAGGATTAAAATCTGAATGTCCAGGAAAACAAAGGCTGAACAAATAGGAACAATATAGCAACAATAACTTCTTAAATCTGCACTGTAAAGAAAATGATCCAATAAACCAAAGATTTGAATCTGAGGAGGTTTCCCATAGGTAATCCCTGCCCAGTGAAATCAGTGCATCCCCAAACAGAGACAGAACAGACAGCAGGATCTGGGCCCTACAGTACTGTTTTATGTCAGTCCAGGAGAGAAAACACAACTTCATAAGAACACATTGCTCAAACCCAGTCATGACAGGTTAAAGAAAACCTCCTGCTTCCACTGTTCCTTCCCAACAAAATAAGTGCTTATATAAACACCCAGAGACAAGAAAGGCAAGTTCTATAACTTTCTGATACTTCTTGTCTGATAGACAGCCACAGCCACACCACAGTGTGCTGCAAGTTCTTCAGACTTGACTGAGAAGCTTTAAAGATTCTCCCAAAGTCTGTTTTTCCCCCCCTCACTGTCACACACACAGGCATGTACCACCTCTTTCCTTCCTTGGCAAAATAGTTTCTTTCAAGTAGCATTGTTTTCATAGCTTTCTGAAGCTATGACAGAACAGACTGTTCTGCTGTTTGATTTCCTACAGATTTTGAGAGGAGACGGAGAAATAACACTGACAGAAGGGCCTGCCTCCTTGACTTTGACAGCAAAAGGATGTGCTGTAGAGATGCATGACTTTCTGTAGCACCCACTGTACTCAGCATGGCAAGGACTAGCACCTAGCTTTGTTCGCTGGCTCCTTGCCTTCTTGTGAGACCATATTAGACCTCTTACCCAGGTCCGGTAGTGTGAAGTTTGTTTTCATGCCAAGCACCTGCCTCTGAGGCATGTCATTCTGAGAAAATGTCCATTTTAAAAAGTACAGTTAGGTCTCAGGGTGATGGAGAAGTCTTTAAAACACTAAAGGATTTTAAAACTATGAAAGACATAAAAATAAATCTGCAGTTATCATTTGCTCAAAAAATATTTCAAATGTCTGGGCCTGCTATGATTTATGTAGAAGAATAGTGGGAGCTTTGCAGATAGACCATAAATATTCCTGGTTGTCACAGCAAAAAGAAGGAGGTGACTTATTTCTCTTGAATCCCTCAAAAAAGGCACATTACATAGGCTCCATGCTCTGGCTCCCAGGAAGTTAATATAGCACCTTGTGTTCTTGAGACTGAGAAGCATAAAGCCAAGTAGAAGTTCTTTCAGGCTTTTTCTTTTCATATTGTGAAATGTTTGCTTTCACCAGTTACAGAGTAGTAATCACTGCTGATGCATTAGTGGCAAACGATCAAACAATTTCACAGCTACCCAGTATAACTAACTATTTTCTTCTAATTATAGCCCGTGAATTAAATACATGTGCTCATGATCTCCTGGAGGTACTCTCACACAAACACAGTCTTTGTCTTTCTTAAAGATTAAGAAAATCCCTAGGTGCTTTATAGGAGGATATTTGTGATTTGAGGCAGATTATGATGCAATCACAGCAGAACTGCTCAGTGTACCTACTAGAATACCTGAAAAGTTCACTATTACTGAAATGATTTCATGACATTCAAGTGATTTCAGGAAAAACCAAGCACTGATCTTCCAGTACTGAAGTACTTCAAACTGATTTACACCAGTAAAGTGAAGGAGAACCTGAGAGGTTCTCCAGGTAGGTAAAAACACAACACTGATTTTTGAAGTGTGACCAGATGTTCTTATGCACCATTGCCCTGAGCTTTAGTTATTTATTTGGTTGGAGTTTTTCCTGCTAGGATCTCTAGGTGAACTGGGTGTCCAGCTGTGGCAGGTAGATTGGACTAGATGATCTTTCAAGGTCCCTTCTGATCCCTGATGTTTCTATGAAATAGAATGAGATGTTGCATTGTTCTGAGATGAGTTAAAGGAGTTATTCTGGCCCCTCAGCAACTGGAGTATGGGAAAATAATCATCATCCTGTGCCAATCTAGACAAAGAGAGAGCAGTGACAGAAAACCCCAACAGTGTCTCACAAAGAGAAGCCAGCCTTTCATAATGACACCCATTCTAGACTGAAAAACTCTGTGGTTTCCTTGCTTCTCCTATATTGAGCATCCCATAAAGCTGGATCAATGACAACAAATCACACAGGAACTCTTGAGAAGCAGGCTTCCCACACACACATTCAAGGTAGATGTTTTTACCCAGGTAATTGTTGCTATTATTAGATTAATAACAACCACAACAAAGAGCAGAAATAGTGTGTCAGGCAGACAATTCGACTGGATCCTGTTGATACTGTGATTCTAGAGGAGTTTAATACTTGTGTACTTCTTTTTAACTGCTCCTGCTGTCCCTCAGCACCATCGGCAATGTTTTGCATTCCCATGCCGTTAGCACTAGAACACCTTCACATATTCATGTGTTATGCTCTTATAAATTGAGTTATGCTCTTATAAAACTACACTTCTGTCACATGAATAAATAAGTCAAGAAATCACAATTGAGTTACATCCATGACGCTTGTAAGATATCTTTCCCTTCACTCCTAGGAGAAGCTGCAATTGATGACTGGGGACACAAGCTGTCTAGAAAAGCAGACTTTATAAAGGTGCCTGTCTTGCACAACCACAATTCTTACAGGGCAACAACCTTGCATGCAATAATCCTTACATCACCCAGCAGAAAACACTGGCTTTGTCATAGTATTCTGTATCTCTTCAGCGGAAAAAAAAAAAGGTAACAGTAGTAAGAGCTTACATTCTACAGCTCTGGTCATCACCAGAATTGGTACAAACACAAGTTAGCTCTAGGAAGTTTGCTCCCAAGGTATGCATGCCGCAGCTGGCATTACTAATACAAACTCTTCAAGAATCTTAAATAAGAGACAATCAGACCATTATGACAGGAAGTGTGTCACACACATCGAAGCTCTGCATTGTCCTACTTAGACTGACAAGGCGACTTGTAATAAGACACTAAATTTACTGTTGGAATGGGATGAACATCAGAACAGCTGAAAATGCCATTGACTTCAGTTTCAAATTCCACCGAAGTCTGACATGCTCCACTGCCTGTGAGTGCTCTGAAGCACAGCACTGTAGTTCAGCTTTCACCTTGCATGCTGCTCTAGAATTCTTAGAAAGGGCAGGACAGAAATCATCATAAGAAGGCATAGCTTCTGTTCAGGTCGTTACTGCTTCATTTTTGTTGAGACAACAAATATAGATGTTTTCTGATACTCACTTTTTCAATACGCTTCTCTCCTCAGGTCCCTGCTCTTAAAAGTATTGTCTACTGTGCAGAGTAGGAAACATGTACAAAGGAAGAATTTTTTTGGGTAAGAGGTTCAATGTCTTCCAACTGAAAGGAGCATAGTGGAAAGCGATCGCCGCATACAAAACACCCTATTGTAGCAATTACAGCACAGTGAGAAGCTCTAGATGTAATTCAGGTGATTTATTATGCACTGTTGGTAGTCACTGGAGAAAACAGTCATGTAAACAGAATTATGTTATTGTGTTAGAATGCTGTGGAAGTGTGCATTGCTGTTCTTCACACTTTCATAGCTGGTGGCCGCACACTGACTTCAGACTGACAAGGAGTGTCCTTCATTAACCTCTGGTGTGCACCCAGAAATCTGGCTACAGTTTCCATGGACAAACAAGCCTGGAAGTCAGTAATAATTCCCTCCACATCTCAACCCACCAGTATTTTAATCGTATTGAATTACAGCCTAGGCTGCAAAGTCACTGTTGGTTAAGGTCAGATGTAAAAATACCATTTTCTCAATTATATAAAAAAGGTAACCAGTGTAACTGTAGATGCCCCATGACTAGCACCTACAATTATGTGATGCATATATCATACAACCAAACGCAGAAAACCCTGAAGGACCTTCCTGTGTGCCTCCTCTTTTTGCAAGGTGACTATACTGTGGGTCCCTCTGCTCTGGGTTAGTAGCTGGTTAGGTAAACACATTGGGCGCTGACACAAGGACAGCAAAACAAAACCACAAAGTTCAAGTTTGCATTATTTTACTTCCATTCTGGCTTCAGTTTCCTGACATGCAAGTTCATTAATTCATCCTCCACAAAACAGGCTGCTCCTACACAGTGCTTCTTGCTTTTGCAGGGACTCGCTCACTGTAATGAATGCCACCTCTCAGTCTTCCCTGGCGGTCAATCAATCAGGCTGACCTCTTTTGTGCTTCTCTGTAAATAATCATCTCCAATTCACATACCCTGGGAGCTTGTTTCTTTTTTTGTACAGTCACAAGATTTTTCAACCTTCTTTTGAAGAACATGAGTATCGGAACTTCACACAGAATTTTACTATCACTCTTACCTGTGGCAAAAAGCAATGAAAGTCCTTCCCTTCCCACCAATCTCCACTGTAAACAGCAAAAGACTCCCTTAAACCTCTTACTACTACTTTGTCTGGAAAGCTTATTATTGTCTGCACACCCTGAGGTCTATGTTTCTTACACAATCTTGCCTGTTTAGAGAAAATAGAAAGACTTGTATGGAGTTCACATGCACCATCCACATCTAATACGCTGATCACATAAGTGTTCTGGTCAGGGCCAGAACAATCCAATGTAGGCTAGGTAATTACTGATCAAAAGGAAGAGAGTTGAGACCTCTTCATATCCTCCAGCAATTTCTCTCTAGCACCACAAAACATTCTTGGCAGTCCTGTCAACGTATTAGTGCTCTTTTTGGAGGCTGGCAAACATCTTTGCATACCCACACAACCAACGAGTTTCTGAGGCATGCTTGTGTACACAAATGTGTCTAAACACAATTCTTCATTGAAGACTCCTCTTAAAAGAAGGCAAAATAAGTCATCCACCCCTTCAACACAAACCAAAGATGATAAAAACCAATATTGTTTTCTTCAAATTGCCCTATGTTTATACTTGTTACAGTCTGTTTGACAGGCAACCAAGATGAAGATAACAAAAGAGGTGTAATCTGCTCGGGATTGTCCAAGAACAAGAGAGCAAATATACCCCTGAAGTCTGAAAAAGCAAAAGCAGAGCCTCTGCTCTGCTGGAGGACCTACTGACTGAAGGGAACTGCAGTGAGGAAGGCACTGTGCATACAAGGAGAACGTCTTGCAGCTACAAGGTCAGTATGGGACACATAAGAGCACAGGAGGACTGAAAGGACACCTTGGTACATTTTCATTCCATGTCCAGCAAACTGGTCTAACTGTAGCACAGATGTAGTTTCCAACAAGCAGCCTTTCACAGAGGCCTGCTGCGGTGAGTCTTCAACAACGCAACGGCATAGGCAGACTGCTATTCTTGACAGAACTACAGCGTTGCTATAGTCTATGTCAAGTCATTCTCCTGTCCTTGCAGCAGCACACTGTGAGCTGGTCTGAGCAGGGAAGCTGTCCTTACGTACATGCAGATAAAGACAATCTGAACAACCTCCCCTCAGCGGCCAGGCTTGTGTTTTTATGAGACCAAGAACAAAATAATTGGTAGGCATCCAGATGGCAATGCCATGTAAGCAATTCTCCAGGGCAGACACCAAACTCCACAGGGCAGGGGATACACAGCTGTACACGCTGAGAGTGCTGATGCCATTCTGTACCATGTTAGGAAACAGTTAGAAGCTTCACATGTGCTTTGAGTAACAAAGCAGGTCCTTGGAACACATCATGTTTCGTACCTCTTACTAGTCTTAAGAGAGGATAAGATCTGGTATTCCAGTAGCACCTCTTAGTTGCTGAAGCACTCACCCGTGATTAGATGCTGCTGAAACATCTGCTGTGAATGCCTGTATCTGCCTAAAGAGCTGCTACTCTCTTGGGAAGCATGGAGTAAAGTGTCAGACTCTCTTCATGACATGCAAAGCCTAGGCAGTAACTGACGGGTCAACAGATGGTTTCTGAGCAAACTACAAAGATCCTTGCTAGGAGTGGTCAGTATTATTCCTGTTCCCCATAACACATTTTTGACAAAGAAAAGAGCAAACACAGGCCCAAATACTGAGCTCCACAGTGGATGTGATCTGCATGAACAGCACAGGTAACCTCTGGGTGGAAACGTTGAGCACAGACACATTTAATTGCCTTGTGGAACCTATGTGTAACTTGTGAAGTGTTAGGCACATAAGCGAGGACATTCAGGACCGTGAGAAGGATGTTATTATTTACCTGCTAAGAGTACCAGCATTCCAGTTGTAAGTATTTTCAAGTGACTGGTTTTTTCCTCTTGAGTCACAATGTAGAATCTCTCCTACAAATTACACCAAAGCACTGTTTGCAGGGGTAATTATTCTTGTTATTCGTGATTCTTCGTATTCATCATCTGTCAGTGGTCCTGCTCTTCTCAAGTAAATAAAGTACACAGATTTGAGTTAGCTTACACTTTAAATAGAAGAAGCTAATTCCGACAGTAGACATGCAAGAATGAATCAGGGACACGTAGCTTTTTCAACCCAAAACAAATCAATGGGAGCAGATTAGACTTTCTTTATGTTCACATTTACATCAATGACAACCTAAAAACCTCCAGGCTTGTCAGCCAGCAGGGGCAAAATGTGATCATTCAAGTACTGGAAACCAGTTTGACAGATGTAAGGAATCTTTCAAAATGTAACTGCAGTAACCACAACGTTTCTGGTCCTAAAACCATTTCATTCACTAGTACTTCTGCAGAATGAGGCTGAAACGGTTTGCAATAGGTTTCTTGGAAGGCAACTACTTACAAGGCTGGGGCCAACACTCATCAAAGGACCATACAGGTTCCCCCATGTTATGTATTTTGCATCTGGAGCACAGGGCAAGATGCTGAGAGGATTTGAGTCATCTTCAACTGTGCTGTGCTGTTAGGCATTCTATCTTTGTGCACACAATTTCTTTCAACTAAGAAACATAATTAGTCATTAAAACTATAATACAAATAGACTTCGCTCAGGATCAGAACAGCCTGCACACTGGCAGCAAAAAGAACTGGTCTTCCAGCATGAGCAATGTAAGAAACCTTGCTCCTGTACAGTGTTTTTTGCTGCCCTCGCCACTTGAAGTGGTACAACATCACCCTGTCATGACTTGCAGTTTGAGACACATGCAGAATGCATCACTAGGATGTTAAAATACAATCATTTCCAAGCAGCGGCGAGGGCTGGGAATGGCCGAGGAGGGAGGCAGGAGGTCTGCAGACAGGACCGGCTCAACGGTGCCACCTGCTGAGAAAACATTAAAGGCACTTGCTGGCCAGAGGCTGGTTCGGGCAGGGCAGGGCAGGGCACGGCACTCCGTAGCAGCGCTGTAAGCCCCCACTTTTACCGCCTCTCCTTAGGGGACACACCAGCGGGGAGGGCATCTGATGGGCAGCTTCCCGAAGACTTCTCTCAGCTGAGGTGTAAATGAGCTGAGCAGTTAGAAGGTAGCCTGGTACGCTCCTGCCTCTCTGCTGCATTTCAACAATGGGTTTGTGAGAGCTACCTTGAAATCGTCCTTGTATTTATTCCTTATGTGCTCTCCTTCCTTAGCACTCCCAGCTTACATTGCCCTGCACTAGCAGACCCTAGCAACATAAGCTCCTTCCTCAGCCACAGCAAGGAGGCAGATTATTCCAGAGACACACTGCTTACTACACCATGCAGAGAGAAAAAGTCCTTTCCCTTGAATATTTGGGTCCTCCAATGGCAGTCATCTGCATTGATGCAAGGGTTCTTAAGTGACTTACCTACAGGAGGGAGCACCAGACTCAGCCCCTTACTATCAATTTCCTGGAAAAAAACAGTTCTTTTTCCTGGGATGCAGAATGAATTACAGGCTAAATAAGATGATGCCAATAGCATGGTAATTATATTGACTCCCTCATGGACTACCAAGGAGCTTCACATTATTATCTTACTCTTCCTTCCAGTTTCTTTTCTTTGTGTAACTGTGACATGAACTTCCAGGGGAAAACACAGGAAGGTACGGTATGTGAAGGCTTCCAAGTGATGTGCAGAAGCATTTTGAATTCTACTATCTCTAGTATGCCATATAGGATATCCTGCTCTACAGGAAAACTCTTCCAAAAGAGGAAAGAGGTCTTGTTTTGCCCCAGAGTCTCCAATCTCTTGCTGTATGCAAGCCAGTGCTATTCTGTTTCACAGAAAGACAGCTCTATTTGTTAGGTGCATGCTCTTAATTTTCCCAGACGTGTTTCAATCTCTACTAATTCTGTCTTGATGACTGTTCTGTCAAAATATAATTTCCCCTTTAGTTTCATACGATGAGGAAATTTTCATGTAATTATCACCAGGATGATAGCGTCAGCTGACTTCAGTTTTGCACACGCGGACGTGAACGTACAAGCAAACATGGAACACGTCCGTCAAAGTGACCAGCTAGGCGAGTAATCACTCATTTCTGTAAGATGTTGGCTTAAGTAATAAACCAATGCATCTGTTCAGTTCCACACCAGAGACAGATGGAATAAGCTGGTGAATTCAATACCCTATGAACTGTATGGTAGAGAGATAAAGGTGGAACCCAGAGATCCACATCTCCCTGATACTTAATGTGCCAGGTACACAGGCCGGTGGCGTTAAAGTTACCCAATATACATCCTGCCTCAAAAACACAAATAAAGAAGTTTAGCTCCAATTTGGGCTCACACTTCAAGTCAGTGGAGTTTTCCTCCAGGCTGTTTAGGCTGCTTCTGTAAGTCAGCTGCTTAGCTAAGACAGTGAATTGTGGTTTCCTCATTTGACCTTTTTTTTATTCATTTTCTAAGATCTTCAGAGTTACACATTCAGCCAGAGATGGATGAGAGGAAAAAGGCAATCATACCCCAAACAAAGGCAGACAGAATAATCTCAAGCATATAATCATATAAAATAATTCATCCATCATCTCTTTTATTCATGACTCTGTTTTTCCTTATATTTCTAAAGGGGACCATATGAATTTGAATTCAGTTTAATTTAAACTTCAGGCCTCATTAATTGCCAAAACAATGGCAGCACAAATGTTTTAAGCCTTTTGGTTTTGGAAAGATTTTTATCCTAATGGGAATTTATGTGAAATTTTGCAAGGAAATGCCTTGCACATTTTTCAAAATTATTTTTTTCCTGCCTCTGGATTGTGCTGGCAGAAGGAATGAAAAGCTTCTCTCTATGAATTTCATCTCTCTGTGTTGGTGAGGGATG
The DNA here is from genome assembly GCA_013397515.1 of Upupa epops. Lineage (NCBI taxonomy): Eukaryota > Metazoa > Chordata > Aves > Bucerotiformes > Upupidae > Upupa > Upupa epops. Next base: position 172,352 of record VZRI01006994.1, read on the forward strand.
TGAGCAGCCTGATGAAAAATCATGGAGTCACCTCATTCTTACTAACCACTTCAGCTTCTTTAGATTGCCAAAAGAACACAAAAATCATAACCAAGGAACTACAGTCAAGGCATAACACCACCAAGGTGTAATCAAGGTATAACACCAGTGCCATTAAATGCCTAGGGCTGTTCTGTGTACATAGCACAGAGCTGGCCAGAGGGACCTTGCACAGTTGGGTACCCATAGAGCTATTGCATACAAGCTTCCTTGTCCTTTCATAGGAGGTTCAGGTCCTCATCAGTACTGCTCCCCCTCTACACACAGAGCCAAGACCTAGAGCCTGACTAACTTGTCAGAGGAATGAAACCTTCAATTACAACTCAAAGGTTGAGCTGACTAAAGTTGTTTCCAGAAAAATTCCATCACCTCCAGTTGGATGAGAGCAAAAAAAAAAAGCACCTTTTAACAAGATTCCACACCTGCTTTTCAGAAAGCTGGTAATTGTTTGCTATTTCTTCTTCCCAAGGTTGTAACTTGGTTCTTCTTGAGCTTGTCTAACTGATATTCCAGCTCCATTTTCTGTGTCTGCATGGTGTCTCTGAAGCATGTCAGCAACTAAATAACATGCCCAAGATTTTTACTGATTTGCTTTCAGTTCTCTTAACCTCATATTGCTGGGTGCCAACAGAAATTCTTGCTGATAATAGCAGTACATGCAAGATTGCAAGAATTCTCTACAGAGGGGCTCAGGGCAGCAAGAAATCAGGTACACAGGACTCCCAGAGAAATGATTAAGGGTCTTGACCTTTAATCATTGGTATCAGAGCCAGATGAAGCAGAGAAAATTGCCTTGATTACCCCACTCAAGTTCTAGATTCAGCAGAAGCAGCATGAAGAACTCTCTTTCTAGGGCAACTGTGCCACTTCGTAACCTCTGCTTGTGCTCAAAGACCATGGGAAGGCAAAAACCCAGGTCACACTACAACTACTTCGAGTAGCAACCACTGTGTGGCAGGAGATGCTCCTGAGGAAGATACCATTCACATATGGGCCACTGCCATAATTCCTTTTTCAGTTACTGTGTGTAGTTTAAAACAGTCCAGAACTACACCAAGAGCAAATAAAGGATCCGTGCAAAATCTGCATACAATTTGCTACAGCTTCTCCAAATATTTTATTCTTCATCCCACATATTTAGAGAAGTCAAAAGCAATTTTCAGAAGATGATCTTTATTTCTGTGCCGCCTTCAAGTTATTTGATGCTTCAATAATACACACTTAGTTAATTCATAGGTCTGAATCATCATAGAATGTTCCAGGCTGGAAGGGACCTCCAGAGGTCATCCAGTCCAACCTCCCTACACAAGCAGGGACATCTCTACCTAGGTCATGTTGCTCAGAGCCTCATCAAGCCTGACTTTAAATACTCCAGGGATGGGGCCCCCACAACCACCTCAGGTAGCCCATTCCAGCCATCAACCACCCCCACATGTAAGAACTTTTTTCTAATCTCCAGCCTAAATCTCTCCCTTCCCAGCATGAACCCAGTGCTCCTTGTTCTATCCGTACAAGCCCTCTGGAATAGACCTTCCACTGTCTGCAAGTAAGTTGAAGTTCTTAATGTGAAGAGTGCCAGGCCATCGCATCAGCCTCTAAAAGGCACTGATAGTAAATCACCAACATGAATGGAAAGACTCGAGTCTCTGGGGTCAGTTCAGACACAGATATTGCTGAAAAAAAGGCAACAGAGCTTTTTGTTCTCCATGCTGTTATGACAGTGAAGAAATAAGTCATGCTCTAAAACTGCAGTCATGAGGTACACACTAGAAGTTATGAAGAACGCATATCACAAGGCTTTCTGTCCCACTGCTCCAGCAGGAATAAAGTCTTCCAGGGCACATGTGAATATTAACAATCTACAGCAGTGTTAACGTTTCAGACAACAATAGCTTTTGACTTAAAAAATTGAACACGTGGCTTGAAAGTTTTAATGGCACTGGGGATAAAAACAACTGTTTCCACATCTATTCAGGCAAATTTAGTAGCAGCACAATGAGTTTTACAAGAAACTTTAATTTCAAGGCCTAATGAACATGATGAAGTCTTGAGCAATAAAACGTATCACAGCTTGAATGTGTCATTCTCTTTCAAAGAATGATGCTTGCCCCTCAGCTGTCAGAAACATGAACCCCCATGTGCTACAAGAACCAGTTATTGTAGCTGTAGCTGTTTATTCTATTAAAGAATTTCTGAAATGCTGGGAAGACTTTTCTCAAAGTTAACAGTGTGATGAAAGACCACATATTGTGAGAGTGGAATTGACTTTTGAATGCTGGAGTTTAAAGCCATAGGCTTGGGAAAAAACATTAAATCCTCCAAACATTCTCTGCTCAGTATTAAAAGCAGAAATGGAACCTTTGATGTAGAAATCAGTATTTACAATTAAAGTAGGAGCCTATTATTATTATGCTTTCATTTCTTAATTCAATCCTTTTGACTGAGCATTCTGAAAGAAAAATAACACCACATTATATCTGAACTACTATCAGAAGGCATGATTATCTACTTTAAGTTTGCTTTAATTGCTGCTTAACATTCATTAATTATTTTCACGTTTAAAAGATTTTCTTCCCATGTAATGCTAAAGCTTAATTCTCAGATAAACCACAACTCCCAAAAAGGAAGGCTGGCTTGTCAGTTTTTGCTTATCTTTCTGTAGTCCATGGGAGAAACACTCGATGCTCACTGAAACAGCTCCACTGGTTCTACCAGACCTGGGCAACTTGCATTGAATGCCTGATGGTTTGTTAGGAGAATTTGCAAAACTCTGCTAGTTTATGAGGCTCCAACTGAATTCTCATTTGGTCTAGGTCCTTGGCTACCTCTAGGTGCCTTGTTCCAACCTATCTATCACCTCATTAGTCATTCAGATTACTTCAAAATAAATACTGCTTTGATAGTTTTCTCGTAGCAGTCACAGCGTTACACAGAGTGGAATAGGGCTACAAGGTTGGACAAGATGATATCAAGGATCTCATCCAACCTGGATGATTCTTTGACTCTCAGTGCAAGTGAGGGGGCACTCAGAAGATTCTCAGGAAAAAAAAAAATTGAGGTTGACTAAGCTCTGCTCCGTTTCGTTATGGCTGACATACATCACCTGCTGCATCCCAGCCATGGGGCTAATGATAGATCTTCTTCAGGGTAGGGGAAATATTTTAATTCAAAGTGTTCCTGTCTTTTAGAGGTCACCAGGAAAATTCTGCCACTGCTTAGAGAATGAAGGACAGGATATGTCATTAATCCTATGTCACTGCAAGGAAATGAGTTAAAGAGCTCTAATACTGCATTTCTAAGATTTGCTGCCATCCTTTCAGTAAGACACAAAACTAAACACTGGAAAACATTGTACAACACCAGTATTTCCAGTTTCACAGTCAATATGTCAAGCAGTTATTTCTCTGTTTTAAGATAACTGGAAGCCCAGATGGTCCATGAAGCACTTAAGTTGTGCTGCTCATCACCTGCTCTGTGCACAGAGCACACTCCTGTACATCTACACTGCCAGCACTGAGCACGATAGGTAATAATACTGCTACTGCATATGCCACTGCTGAAGAGAAATTCTAGCCATAAGCAGCTTAAATAAGCTTCAAAAAGCAAGCACATAAGAACTTAAGGAAGAGCTGAGCTATTTGTTGCTATGGCTTAAATGGCTTAAGTCTACCTGGTGCTTTGTAGGTGAATCTTGTAAGAGAGATACAAAGAGCTCACAGTGGACCATTTCTTTTAGAAACTCCTATTCACAGTGTCCATTGCTGTCGCATGCCTGAAACCCACTGGATCTAGTGCTGTTGCTGGTTTTCCCCTATTGCATTCATTGTATTGTAAAGAAAAATACTCCCACTTTTTGATGTTGATTTCTAGTAGGAGTGTCAATATTGACGAGAAATTATACAGTGATACTGGGAGGAAACAGGTCCATTTTCTTAATTAGTAAAAGTGATTACAAACACTATGATATTCAAGCCTGTAAGTTAGCCTTGGCAGTGTTGTGGTGTATTACAAACATATTTCCAGTGTTTCAGACTGCTTAAGGAACTCCCTGTCTCTGAAAGTATTTGCTTAAGATTAGCAAATAAAGCATACAAACACATAGAGCTGACTGCTCCTGATCACATGAGGAATCACTTCCACCATTCTCTCTGATTACCTTGAGGAGACTTGTTTTTCTCTGTTAGGAGAGTCATGGGACAACAGACCAAACATCAAAAACCCACTCAAGTAATAAATCTATTTCTGGTGTCTCCACACAGCATTGGAAGCACAGCCAGAAGGCTATAAGGTACACGAGGAAGATGAGCTAGTTGCACAAATCCAGGTCCTCTGAATACAGGAGTAAAGAAAAGGAGGAACACAGGAAAAGCAACAACCTCATGTGGTTCTTGCTTTAAGGCAATTCTCCATGTCTTCATGGAGTTGAGCATTTTCAAGAGTCATCACAACCACAAAACTCTGCATGATCTAGCTTCCCCTTTTTAACAAAGCTTTTAAGCAATGACATGAATTTGAAATATCAAGAAGAAAGGACATTATCTTTAGTCCAGCATAACTTTGACAAGAAAAAAAGAAACAAGCTTTAGAGTGGCACATACTTGGAGAGCTCACAAACTTGCACAGTTGAGAAGACAACTCCTTGCATAAAGCAGACAGGATGAAGGAATACAACAAATAACAAACAAGAGAAAAGAACTGTTAAAAAGCTTAATTTCTGGATGAATGCCAGCCAAGGGACCCCAGAGGGAACAACAATGTCCTTTCTACTCCCTTTAAGCCTGTGAGGTATTTATCTTGCAATGAAGTCACCCTGTGTTCCCATCAGAAGGAAGAGACAATGAGGAGAGATCCTACATTTGCACAGAGTGTTCTCATCATCCTCCTCACCTGAGTACCCTCAACTGCTCCACAGCCACCTGAGGGTGAGTCAGCCAAAGGGGCAGCTGGATTTCTTAGCATTCCTCTCCTTCAGAGGCAAACATATTCCTGTTCTGCACAGGCAACCTCTTCTCTACACATTGCTGGATTAGGAGCAGTGTATTCTGTTTTGACAACACATCCCCGAATCATTTCAAAAGTATGGGGGTGGGCCAGACAGGAGCATGACCCTCTGGGTTAGGGTGGCTTACAGCACGGCAGCAGTGCTCTGTATTTAGCATGCATTCAAAGCAGCCATCAAAATGGAGACCATCCATTGAGCATTCCTGTGGAAAACAATACTCCAGACCCTTAACTTCCCTTAGAAGAGCTAATCAAGAACAGTTGAGAAGCATTTTATCAAGTAACTAGGCAAAAGTGTTCAAAAATTACTAATAATTCTGAGGGCCTAAATTTTTCACCTGAGTTCCTCTGAAAGGATTTGCTTTGCAAAGCACTAGCAAGCGTTAACACCTCACCAAGCGCCTCTGACCAGCAAATGAATACAATGCAAAACCACTTAGCTCATTTCCAAAGTTGAGATGTAGCATGTTCCCAACTGAGACTGTACACCAACATACAAACATATGAAGTGCAGAGTGCTATCTGCCAGGATGCTAGCCCTGCCTGTTAGTTTCTTGGAAGAGCATAGAAGCATCCTAATTTGTAACTGGCTGCTGGTTCAGGTTGAGTCTGCTCTCTGGCTTTCATTACAAAGGCATTAAGGCTGCACACAAGTCAAAGTACCAAGTACTATTAAATATTTCTTTTCAGGAGTGTGCTCTCTGCTTGCCTCCCAGTAGAAGGGGGATGAGGAAGTGAGACCACTGAGGTTTCAGCACTGCAGTGTCAGTGACACACTAGCTAAGGTGGATTTTCTGCCTCTTTCAATTTTAGTGTGCCCTTAAGAATTATAGTTGACAGTGCCTGCCAAACCCTGAGAAGGGTTTGTGAATGCCCAGACAAAACCAGAACAGAGCCCATGCTTGTCAGAAATACTCTCTTTACATATTTATGATGAGTTATTCATCCCTTGTCAAATCTTAGGAGAATATGGCAGCAAGGATTCCCTCTTATAAAAAAGGCTCTTTTCCAACGTACATATTACAGTATCACAGTAATGATGAGGCTGGAAAAGACCTTAAAGATCATCCAGTCCAACCTAAAACCAACCAAGTAAACCTAAACACCTGACATCTAGATCATGCCACTCAGCACTTCATCCAGACTAACTTTTAAAAACTTCCAGAGACAGTGACTCTACCACTTTCATGGGCAGCCCGTTCCAAAACCGAATCACTCTTTCAGCAAAAAACCTTTTCCTAATGTCAAGTCTAAACCTGCCCTGATGGAGCTTAAGTCTGTGACCCCTTGTCCTGTCTCCAGTGTCCAGGGAGAAAAGACAGACCACCACCTGACCATAACCACCTTTTAGGTAGTTATAGACAGTGATAAGGTCACCCCTGAGCCTCCTCTTTTCCAGGCTAAACAGA
>VZRI01006994.1:179386-195899 GCA_013397515.1 Upupa epops
TTCCTGGCACACAAAAGCTTCAAGTTCCTCCTGCTTGTTGCCCATACTTCGTGCATTAAAATATACACACCTCAGTTGGGCCGCTGCGTGCATCTTCAGAGTGGATACACCATCCACCATTTTCTCCCAAGAGACTTCAGAACCATCCCCTTCCCCCTTCAATTCTAGTTTAAAGCCCTCTTGATAAGGCCTGCCAGCTCACAGCCCAGAACCCTTTTACCCTTATTGGATTGATGCAACCCACCTGAGTCTAACAAGCCACTATCAGTAAATGTTTCCCCATGATCAAAGAACCCAAAGTTCTTCGGCTCACACCAACCCCTGAGCCACTTATTAATATCAAGGATTCTCTTACGTGTCAAATTATTGACCCCAGCTGTTACAGGGATCGAACAAAACACTATTTGCAGACCTACTCTATCAATAAGTTGACCAAGTTCCTTGTTTTTTTTACAAAACCAAGCCAGTCAGGGCTACAGTCACTCAAATATCTCCTAAAAGGCCAAGAACAAAGGGGAAAAATGATCTGGCAGCATGATTCAATAAAATACCGTTTGAAAAGATGTGGCAACTAGCTACCCTAGTACTGAGATAGTGTGAGCATACTTTTCCAGAAGAAGGCTACAGCTTACAATAAATATGGTGACAGAAAGCTGAGAATAATTACCACTGTTGAGTTTTGCAAGCTGAACAAAAGCAAGCAGCATGTTTATGCACTTAAAAAAAAAGAAAGATAAAGTAAAATGGAACAACTCTAGCAAGATCTTTCCCCTCCTTCCTTCTTCAGCTTTGGACCACCAAGAGTTTCCTGACAAGTTTCCTTACAAGTTATAGATGCTCATCGAGTTGAGCACCAGAAATGATGAGCTAGACTTAAGGACTTGCACAGTGCCAGAGATGAGTTAATATACACTTGCTCAGTTCAGGGATTATTGGCTTGACTCAGCACTGTGCTCACCAGCTTCAGATCTCTGAGCACAGGAGGAATACATTCACATTTGCTTGCAGCAGGGATATGCAAATCAAAGGAGTTCACTCATATCTGTGTGAATAAGATGATTTAGACTATATTCTCAGTTCATGTTCTCTAGGCTGAAAAGGAAAGCAGTATACTTGTTGAACTTCTGAGGAAATCAGGTTTTCCATACCCTTCCCTTTACATCAGTTTTAGTGGGGTTTGAATTACCCTTCTCCTTCTCAGGCACCTTATACCTTTTCACAAACTCCTGCTCTGTTTGTGTAGCACTAAAATGACCCTCTCAGCTGAGCGAACATTAGGCACCTAACATTCTGCATTGAAGTTTGTCTTGAAGTTGTTCTGTTAACTTACTGTTCTAGTGGACTTTGATGGGATGGGGCCCATCCTGTGGCACACACTCCTTCCAACTTGGTGTGCAGCCCACACCCTACTGCTTTGTTCAACAGGTTGAGGTAGCACCTGTCAAAGCAAGGATCCCCTGCCACATTAAACTGTATTTTGCCTGGTGCTGTGGGGGTTGCTACAAGAGGAAAGGTTTGTGAGGATATGGATTTCAGAGTATTACAAATGGCTTTTCACTGACTATCAGTGTCACTTTATTGATAACGAGGGATTTTCTGACTATTTACCACTGACATTTTGAGAAGTTGCTCTGTAATCCAAACTGATCTCCTACTCCAGAGCATTCATTTTTAAGCTAGGATCCACAGGGAAAAAAGTAGGCATTCAGCTCAGCATGACATTTTGATGTATTCTGAAGAGTTATGAAAGGACTCATCATCCAAACGAGCAGAGTAGATTAAATAATACACAAGGACTTTTTCATTAGCTGCTTCTCAAAAAAAGTTCTGATGTTTTGACGTGAAGCACAGGAGCTCAGATGCTCATCTGCAACTGTTTCATGGAATTCAGGTCTTGTAGGTCTATCAGATTTGTTCCTACAAAGGTCTTTTAAAGCTTCCCACCTTCTTCTTTTTTATCAGACATTTAATAAGTAGTGGGCTGAGTTGTGCTACAGTTGATTATCTCCCAGAAAACATGACCCACTGAGTCCTTCTATAGCCTTACAGTTACTGTTGATGCTGAACTCCCACAATGTGGTTTTAAACACACTGACAGGAACCATCAGAACTCTCTGTGCCTCACATAGGCTCCACATTTAATATTTTGCATCTACTGCAAATCATATGGAATCATAACTTTTCTAGCATGACGAATAGATGCTGCACGTATAAAGCTCTGTGGAATATCTGAGATTTTCCAATTTGGCCAAGTTGGGTGCAAATATCTGAATTTTGGGGCCTACCTCTGGGTAGGCTTTGGTTTGGGGGGGGGGTTATACCCACTACTCTGTAACAGCATGCATTCTGCTTAAGGAAGTAAAACACACAGCACACAAGATGTTGATTGCACACCACCATCTGCCTGAAAGCAAAGATCTCCATCAAGGAAGTTACCAACAGTGGTCTGCTCACTTTCCTGAGACATGACATCACCAGGATGCTGATACGAGTGCATCTGTCTATTGCAATATTTACTCATTGTCCTGCTGCCAGTGGTGGTGACCTGTTGCCTTGCATGCTTTGGTTAGAAATGGGTGGCTTTCTTTTTGTCCTTATGACATCCCAACACACCTGACTCTATCTTGGTCCTGTTTGCAGCTGTTCCAGAAGTCACAGGAGAGCACTTTATCGGACAAGTCGCAAGAGCAGTCGCAGTAAAATATCAGCCTTGAAGAAGGAACTGCAGCTGCCAGAGATAAAACGAAGCCTTCAACAAATCCTCTGGTAAACCCATCAAGTAGGTTTTTAATCCAACAAAGCCAACAACAAAACCACCTCTGTAGCTCTGTAACACACACAGCAACAACTCTGGTACCGCAAGAATGAAACAGGGGCTAGATTAAACAAAACTGAGGGAAAGCTCTCCACAAAGCCTAGGGAAGCCATAATCAAATTACCTGCAAAAATTACCTCCATAGGTCCCCTAAAAACTCAAATTATTCTGTAACTCTACAATTCTTCCATTCTCCCTTGTCATGAAGTGCCTCTTGAACCCAGTGCTGTGCTGTGCTGTGCAGAATGACCAGGTTGCCCATCTTTTAACTGCTGCTTTTAATCAACACAAATTACAATATGCAATGCATCTGCACTTTATTTTCACTGCTGGGCTCAGAATCAAAGAATCACTGAGGATGGAAAAGCCCTCTGAGCTCATCCAGCCCAGCCCATGACCTGACATCACCACATCAGCTAGACCAGGGCACTACTGGCCAAAGTCAGGCTGTCAACCTCCAGGAATAGGGACCCCACCACTGCTCTAGTCAGCCTATTCCAGTGTCTGATCACCCTTTCTGTGTGGAAGGGCTTTCTAACATCCAACCTAACCCTCCCCAGTGCAGTTTCAGGCCCCCTTCAGATAGTTATAGACCATGGTAAGGTCCCCCCAGTCCTCTTCTCTCTAGGCTAAAAACCTAGAGAGTTTCAGCCTCTCTTCGTCAGACTTTCCCTCCAGTCCCTGCACCAGCCTTGTTGCTCCTCTGGACCTGCTCCAGCCCCTCAATCTCTCTTGAAGCATGGAGCCCAGAACTGCCCCCAATACTCAAGGGGAGGACTCCCCAGAGCCCAGTACAGGGGGAGAATGATGTCCCTAGTCCTGCTGGCCACACTATTACTGATCCAAGCCAGGATGCCATTGGCTTTTTGTGCCACCTGGGCACCCTTGCTGGCTCCTGTTCAGCCAGTTGTTGACCAGTACTGCCAGGTCCCTCTCTGCCTGGCTTCTCTCCAGCCACTCATCCCCAGCCTGTAGCTCTGCAGGGGTTAGTGTGGCCAAAGTGCAGGACCCTGCACTTGGCCCTGTTAACCCTCATCCCATTGATCTCTGCCCATTGACCCAGCCTGTCCAGATCTCTCTGCAGCACCTTCCTCCCCTCCAGCAGATTGACATTCCCCCGCCCCAGCTTGGTGTCATCTTCAAATTTCCTAAAGCTCACTGGTTTGTTGAAAACTAAATTACCATGACAGGCACCCACAGCAATTAAATAAGCATAAACATTCCATCTGAACTGTTTAAGAAAATATCCACTTCATTTCGATGTTCTGTAGCTTGGTCCTCCATAGTTAACGGATGTGCATTGACATTACTTTATAAAAGGAAATCAAAGCAGAGTAATTTTGTTTTGAATAAGAGGCATCACCACATTCTCAGTAGCTGTGTAAAATGTTCCTTTCTATGTAAAACCATTATTACATTGCAACACTGAACATTTTGTCTGTGTGTACTAAATAGTCCCAGTTCTTCAAAGTTTATAAGCTGTCTGCAAGCAGAACCAGAATTCTCATGGCTGGAAAGGACTTCCAGGATCATCAAGTACAGCTTTCATCCCAACATCTCCCCAACCTCTAGACTATGGCCTCAAGTGCTCTAGCTACTTGCCTTTTAAACACCTCCAGGGATGGGGACTCCACCACCTACCTGGGCAGCATGTTCCCGTGCCCACTCTCTCAGGAAAGAACTTCTTCCTAAGATCCAACCTAAACCTCCCCTGATGCAGCTTGAGGCCATTTTGCCTCATCCTATCATTAGTAATTTGGGAGAAAAGACCAGCAGCAGCCTCACTCCAACCTCCTTTTAGGTAGTTGTAGAGAGCACTAACATGTCCTCTCAACCTCCTCTTTTCCAGACTAAACAACCCCAGGTCTGTTTGTCAGACCTTTCCCCAGCCTGGTTGCCCTTCTCTGGCCCTGCTCTAGCCCCTCAATGTCCTTCTGACAGTGTGGCACCCAAAACTGAACCCAGTACTCAAGGTGCAGTCTCACAAGTGCAGAGTACAGTGGCACCATCATCTCCCTACTCCTGCTGGTGACACCATTCCTGATCCAGGCCAGGATGCTGTTGGCCTTCTTGGCCACCTGGGCACCCTGCTGGCTCCTGTTCAGCCAGCTGTCAGCCAACATCATCAGGTTCTTTTCCTCCAGGTAGCTCTCCAGCCACTCTTTCCCTGACCTGTGGCTGTTGAGGGCTCTTATGGCTGAAGTGCATGACCTTTGTTAAACCTCATCCCACTGGCCTCAGCCCATCACTCCAGCCTGTCCAGATCCCTCTGCAGAGGTTCCTTACCCTCAAGCTGATTGACACTGCCACTTAATTTTGTGTCATCTGCAAATTTACTGAAAGCTTTGTCTCTACCGCAGCAATTCTGGTTTAGACATTTCTTATTTTGACATGTCTAAGTCTTCAGCTTCCCCTCTCCTGTGTCTGAAATTGCATGGAGAAAAGCATTAGTGGGAAGGATTACATTTACAATTTTCTTTTATTGAATAGAAACTGCTCCATTAGGGGAAACACAAGCTGTCCTGATAATGTGAGCCACAGCTGTGTCTGTGAAGGTGAGAAGGAAGATTTATTTCCTTTTGCATTCAGGGTTTGATCCAACCCCTGCTGGCAGCACTGGAGAGCCCTTTGTAAATATCCTCCACACTGAACTAATGTTTCCTTTCAGTGACCCACAGGTAAGACCTGAACTCTGCACTTGGTTAACATACTGGGCCAGTGAACACTTGCTGCCTCAGCAAGAGCGGTGGGCTCTCCTGTTTCAAACACCAGCCAGTGTCTCCTCTGTGCTCCATTACTCTGGCAATTCTTGGAAGCCAACACCCAAAAAATGCATCTTACCTACTAGTCTGCCTCCGTCAGGTGAGTATTGCTGGATAAGAGAGCCCCTTCCCATTGCCTGGGGAGGCAATATAGAAGTTCCCTTTCTTACACTACTGCCTTTTCTGCAATCCAGCCACAAGTGGCACAAACTGGGCAAGTTCACCTCAGCAGGTATTGTGTCCCTACACCAGGACTGTTCAGCATTCCCCAGGTATTTCTTACTGAGGTAGCTTGCCAGTCTGGGCATTACCTGCTTGTTCTGCCCGAGCGGGATCCACCCATGGAGGTCTCTGCCAGGCCAGGCATTTTGACCATGATTTGGGCTCAAATCCAAGGTTGGTTTTGATGGAAACCAAACTGAAGTTTCATCCAGTAAAGCTGCAAGTTTCAGCCCTGAACCTGTGAACCTTTTTTCTGGACCACTGATGGGCAAACTGTACCAGGACTGCTCCATGCCACATCCTCCTCTGCGTCTGCCAGCAGCTCCTCCAGCCGTGCAGCAGAGCCACACCAGAACAGCCACAGCTGAAGGGGCTGGGCTGGGGGGTTCCCTGTGTCACAACTGGTGAAAAAGCCATGCCAGGCCATGCACCCAGGAGAAGTCTGAGCCATGAAGTGCGCTTTGCTCAGTGCCACGCAAGCATTTTCCTCACCTTTGCAACTGATTGTTAAGGGGTTTTTCTTCAGAGCTGCACGATGTTCAGTACAAGTGCAGAGGCCTTCTCTTGCAAAAAAAGAAACAGCACCCTGTCTCTCATCCCAGAGCCTGGGGAGTCTGCAGGAGGGGGAGTCCTGCAACTTTCCTCGGCTGAGGGGGCAGCATGCTGGGGGGACCGTTAGGGACTGCTCCAGTTGGGGAGCACAGGGACAATCCCTGTGCTAAACAAAGAGGCAGGAGCATCACCCCTCCCACGGACAGACAGACACTCAAGCGCTGTTCCACTCTCCCCAGGGAGCTGCCGGTGCCACCATCAGCTCCATCACAGGAGCCAGAAGGATGGTTCTGTCACCTGCTGTAGCTGCAGTGGAAGTCATTGGCTTTTGTCGTTTACTTTTCAGTCATCTCCAGAGGCGAAAGATCCCATGAAACACCACCTAATCTGTTCATAGAGCTTAGAGGATCACACCTTTCACTCACACAATGCTCTCATCGCTATGCTGTGCAGGTGGCACTAAGACAACTCAAGAGCCACCAGAACTTCTTCACCATCCCCAAGTTTCTCACTGTGTGAAAGTGGGGCCTGGCGAGATTCATCCCCAGAAAGCCCCAGCCCCGAGCTGGGTTCATAGGCATCACAGGTGACAATGTCCCCACAGTGCTGTGGGAGTGCTCCTCCTGCAGCTTTACGTGAGAGAATTCAATCCATGACCCTGTTGTGCTCCCCTGGGCATGGTTCATCACTGCATCAGCCCTTTCTACCCTGCCCTAGTGAGGCAACATCTGGAGTATCACGTCCAGTTCTGGGTTCCTTGGTTCAAGATGGACAGAGATCTGATTGAGAGTCCAATGGAGGGCCATGAGGATGATCAGGGGACTGGAGCATCTGCCTTACAAAGACAGATTGAGAGATTTGGGGCTTTTTAGTGTGGATAGAAGACTACAAGGAGATTTAATCACTATCTATAATTCCATGATGGCTGGGTGTCAAGAAGAAAGAGACAATCTCTTTCCACTTGGACCCTGTGATAGGAGAAGGGGCAATGTGTGTGTGAAGAAGTTCTTCCTGATGTTGAGTTAGACAGCGCTGGAACAGGCTGCCCAGGGAGTTGTGGAGTCTGCTTCTCTGCAGACCTTCCGGGCCTGTCTGGATGACTTCCTGTATGACCTGCTCTAGGGTCTCTCTATAGTCCCACGCACGCAGGGGTGCTGGATTCAATGACCTTTGATGGTCCCTTCCAATCCCTAATGATCTGTGTATCTATGTATCACCTTGGCAAGTTCTGAGCCATCCCTGACCTCCCTGACTCCCTCACAAATGGTCTGGCAGCTAACATGATCCCTGCTGCATGGCTGGGGTGTTTGCAGGGATCTAGCTACCGCCTCCTCACCTGACATTTTCCCAAGCACATGGCTAGTGTTAAACCCAGTTCATGAATGCATTTAGTCTTTATCAAGGCTGATCACAAAGGTGTCAGCATTGTGCACTAACAAAGTTATCAAAGAAAAGAGTCTGAAGACCCTTCTAGTCTTTGAAAACTTCACTTGATATTGAAACAAGTAAAGCAACATTAATTCAGTCTCAAGTAGAGCACTTTGCTCCATTAAAATTGCATTGATTTGCTGCTGATACAAAATGAACCACCAAAGACATTGATAGAAAAGCTTTATAAAGGGATATGGCAAGTGCTCATCAATTACTAAAGTGTAACTTGAAATGACTTTTAGCACCGTGGGCAGGTGCAGACACAGTATTACAAACAGAATACTAGCCAGCAGGCAAGTTTCTCCTTGGTGGTTGTGAGTTTGGTTCATTATTAATAGGTCTGGGGGAGGAGGAGAGGGGATAAAGTTAAAAAAAAGCCTCAATGACTCTTAATTTATCTGCAGACTGTGGCCCAAAGTAAAAGCATCCAAAACTTTTCCAGTCACCTTGACTATCTCCTTGGCAGACAGAGTATTTTTAGTCCATTGGATGCGAACAACTTCCCAGAACAGATGGGTTAGCACTTCACGACTGTATGTGTGGTGCTGTAGAACAGAATGAATAAAAAATGACCTGGCTGTGAATCCCTTATTCCTCATCTACTTCTCATTGACATCAACAAACAGTCTAAATTACTGCTCACCAACACTCACAAGATGCCCAGGTGGCCAAGAAGGCCAACAGCATCCTGGCCTGGACCAGGAACAGTGTAACCAGCAGAAGGAAGGAGGTGATGGTGCCACTGTACTCTGCACTCCTGAGATTGCACCTTGAGTACTGGGTCCAGTTTTGGGTGCCATAGTGTCAGAACGACATTGAGGTGTTGGAGCGGGACCAGAGAAGGGCAATGAGGCTGGGGAAAGGTGTGGCAAAGAGACCCAGTGAGGAGTGGCTGAGGGAACTGGGGTTCTTTAGAGTAGAAGCTGAGAGGAGACTTTATATTGCTCTGCAACTACCTAAAAGGTTACAGCAAGGCTGCTGCTGGTCTTTTCTCCCAAATTACTAATGATAGGATGAGGCAAAATGGCCTCAAGCTGCATCAGGGGAGGTTTAGGTTGGATCTTAGGAAGAAGTTCTTTCCTGAGAGAGTGGTTGGGCACTGGAACAGGCTGCCCAGGGAGGTGGTGGAGTCCCCATCCCTGGAGGTGTTTAAAAGGCAAGTAGATAGAGCACTTGAGGCCATGGTCCTTTCCAGCCACAAGGATGCTTATTCTATGATATCTGCATAATTTCACAAGATCTCTTTTGGTTTTTCTACCCCTTCTGCAAATTGACTTCTATCTAAGGTGAGGAAGTATTTTTTTTCTTATCATAGAAATATTTTGAGGTTTTAGAAGTTCTCACACCCTCTTTTGACCCCAGGTCTCCTCACATAATCAGTGCTCGCTGAGAAAGGAGCAGAGGCCACAGTGACCCGCAACTCTTGATGAAGTCAGTGTTTCTAGTCAGCGTTAGCTCCACAACAAGGGCTTTGTGAGATGTTTCACTGCAAACATTTCCATTTGGTTGTTTGGATTTCTTAATCAGAGCCCTTCATCCAGGAGAACATTTCTCTTGTGATTAGTCACAATGACAACCTGGAAAATTAGATCCTTTCTCCTGCAGAAGTTCATTAACAGGCTTAGTCCTTTACATAACCATAGGGCTGCTAGAATTAGCCTTTTTCAGAGAAACTGGAATAGCCGACAATTTCCATTCTGTTATTTATTACTCCATTTAAATTAATTACTTGTCAGCACTCAAGCTTTCAGTAGAAATGGAAATCATACCGTAAGGATCAAGAATGTAACACAAAGTACTCAAAATTGTGAACAATCTACATCAGTTCAGTTCTCTGAAATCACATCCACCCACCCCACACGCACACACCCCCACACCCAGATAGCTTGATTATTTCTGGAGAAAACATTATCTGGAGGCTTATTTAACCCTTCGTAAATGTCTTGCAGTTGTCAAATGGGATATTTAATGCAATTGACATTTTGAGTAATTGCTCCCTGGGTATTTCTATCCTACCTTAAAGAGAAACTGCTGTTGAGGGGGAGAAGCAATACCTAATGAGGTGTCAGAAACACTGAATACGTGTGCTGACTCCACAGCCTAATGCAGCACCTTCCTTTTAGGGTTGAATAAAACAAACTGCAATTTTTGGTGTTAAGTTGGTGCATGCTTCTCATATTTTCTACAAATAAAAACACCTTTAGATACTCCTAATCTTTTCTGCTCTAAAAAATCCAAACTATTGCACTAAGCTTTGCATTTTGAAACAAAAAAAGTCTCTCCATCAACAACTATCAAGGGAAGATTTCCTTCCAGGGTAAGCAAAAAGTGATTCTGATCCTTATAAAACCCTCTCAGAGCCAAGGATTGCCATGCAAGCTCCCATGAATGCTGTGGGGGCACAGTGCTGGAACTGGGCAAATGCCATTGCTTCACATGCACAGCTCTTTACTGGTTTGCTATTAAAAGTGCAGATAGGTTCCACAGTTGCACATTGCACACTGAAATCCAAAACAAAGGAACCTAAGTGCTGTGAGTCAATTTATTTTCTGGAAGGTAACAAGAAGTGTTTATTAGCCAGGAAACCAGCTCCAAGCTCATAGTTCATCCACAGCCCTCAAGTATATTAGTAGCAGCTGCACCAAGGAAAGCTGCTGTTCTTAATTTCTGCTTGCTGTGATCTCCTTTGGGATCCTTCAAAATTCATCTTCGGTTAAGATGCACTGAGTTTTCTCTCTGCTGCTTCTGGATAGGTAGTGTTGAGTTTGTCTTTCCTGGTAACTTGATGAACTGGCTAGCTATTGTTTCTTATTTCTGTGAGGCTGTGGAAAAAGAAAAGATCCTTTACTTGAGAGTTCTGACATTTATTAGCACAATAAAACTCTCCAATGAAACTGCAGTTTTCCAAGTAATTCCATGTGCAGGGAAACTTAGGAGCCATTCATTTTAGAGCCAGGGAAAACCTAGAATGAGAAAGGGATGAAATTCAGGCACAGAAATGTAGAAAATTAGAAGTAGGAAACATGCTCTGAAGTGAAAATGATGCTGCTGCTGTAACAATTGCAACTCAAGAGGACACAAACACTACAGAGCTGCCACTGCTAGGCCATCTTACCAGCTAAGCAGAACACAGGCAGTTTCAAGGCAGGGTGTCACTAACCAGCTGTGTTACCCTCCGTCTCTCAACGTGATCTCCCTATGAACAAGTCCCTCACTACCCTGACTATGAAAAGTCCCAAACTTGGGTACTACAGGTTGAGTAATCTTCCAACACCTAGGAAACCGCATGTTATCTTTTCCATCAACCTGGCACCTTTTCCGAAGACAAAGCAGCAGTTTAGGGTTTATGCCTGGTTCTGATTTGTTTTTTCACATTTACAAAGGCAAAACAGCAGCCTGCAAAGATGTTTAGGAGTCTGAATACCACCTCAGATTCCCCCAGTCCTAGACAGGCTGCTGCTTGCTCCCTGGTCTCACAGGGAAGTGTATGGGTACCCACACATCTTTTTCTTTACAACTTCCCTTTCCATTCCTTTATAAAGCAGAGGTCCAGTTGTGCTGTGGTGGAGCACACTCAGCTGTGAACAGCCTGCGACTGAGCTGGCTGTGAAAGGCCTGGATAGAGGGAGCAAGTTTCTCAGAGGCAGCAGCTGGTAGACACTGGGGCTCTCTGAATGAGGCAGATTGCACCTAGTGAAGGATCTAGTGATAAAAAGAGACTTGCTCTGTGATCATTTCACAGACTCCACATCTGAAGCAGAGCGAATTGCTCCCTGCTCAACCTCATTTGTAGTCTGCTGGTGATTTCTTTGAAATGTTAGCACTACAAATAATGATAATTCGGAAGCAAAACAGAAATATTTTGGGCCTTCTAATGAGGAAAGTTTTGGCCACAAGACCAGTAGCTTTGGAAGTTTAAGTGCTTTTCAGTGTTTGCTTTTGTAGCTACCTCTCTCTGTGGCTATCCCGAGTTCCTTCCCATTCGTCCTGGATCAGTTATTCAAATAAAGGGCTGTAGTCTGGTGGAGTCTTCTGCTGTCCACATGGCTCCAGGAGTAGTTCCCCACCTGAGGATGTGATAATTTCTTCCTGGAAAGACAAAAACAATTCTAACATGAAAGGGCTAAGCCATTCCCTGTCTGAGAAATACAACTGATAGCAATAAAGACCATCACTGCACTGTAACTGGTAACTGACAATGAGAGAACTCTTGACAAAGTAAGTACAGACAAGCCAAGGGATCCTATCAACTGTTTGTTTTCTGCATGCTTTATCTTGTTCTTACACCAGTAGTAAGTTGTGCTACTATCAGGTGGTTAAAACAAACAGAGAGTGTGGAGAAAAGGCTGTGATTAGCACGCCCTGTAGTTTCTACACTGCATAGGAAAACAGCTCCTGGTTCTTACAGAGGCTGCAGTACCTCATGTCCTTAATTTTCCACATGCTAAGTCTGCCATTCCAGTAACCGATTGCCAAGGTGAATACAAAACATCTTGCTGGGAGGAAGAGAGCTTAGTTCTATGCACTTATTTCTACACTAGTGACTGTTCCAGACAAGAGCAACCATGCCCACAGTGTGACCAGTGACAGAGAGGTCACACAGCTAGTTACTAGAAGGCTTTGGGATGCTGCCCATTGTGCTACACCAGGAAGGGCAGGCAGAGAGGCTTCGCAGAAAGCTGATGAGAGACAGAACAATTCCTGAGTGACTGACAAGAGACTGTTTTTTATATGGCTATCAAAGAAGGCAGTTAAAAGAGAACTGAGTGGTGACGTTAAAGGTGAAGTAGCTCCTCTGCGAGGATTACTGCAGGGGCAGCTATTAACCACCAGCAAGAGACACCTCAGAGAAGTTTTTTATTTTTTAAATGTCAGGAACTGAAAGCCAGGGCCTCAGTCCTTTGCTTTTTACATGTTACAGCCCTCACATCAGAAAGCTGAGAAATGCTGGAGTTTCACCAAAAAATGTTTCTATGATATTTCCAATCTGACCCTGTGTAGCAAAAAGGCTCAGAAGGTATTAGCTCTGTCAGCCCTTATTAGTCCATGAGAAAATGCAGTGTAAGAATCTGCTTAGAAGGAACACAAATAAATGCTGAAGCATTTGAATGAAGGGGATAAAACTTCTCATTCACTGCAACAAACCCTACATGTTACAGCTTGGCTCACTGTACAATATCCATGTCTGTTCTTTTCCCCACTGTGGTTACTGCTACTTTCAAGCCGGTTTCAAATGATATGGTTCCTCTTTAAATTATTAATCCATTCCAGTCAGCTATTGATCTCTACCCAGCAAGTGTTACCTTGTGAAAATCAATAAGATCTGTCAGGGTTGCATGTCGGTTTGGATCTACCCCCAGGAAGCTATAGAAATCCCCCGAAGCATCAACCAGGAAGTGTTTGAACCCACTTTGTTGCCGATAAGACAAGGCATAGCCCCAGATTTTCTCACTGACTCGCACCAGGAACGTTCCTTCAGATTTATTCATCAACAACTCTTCGGCCTCCTGACGGCTGATAATACCTGGCAAGAAAAAAGCTGGTGGTTATGCAGACAGCAGGACTGTCGGTGTGCATCAGATGCAACAAGTATAGAGCAGAGGTGGAATTAAAATGCTGATGTGTCTCACAGCTGAAATCTTTATAGGAGGAGTTTGAGCTATGGAAGGCAACATTGATGCTGTTTGCTTGTGAAGGACAGCTGTAAGGGTTCTAATAGGGTCTGGTGAGAAAAGAAGGATCAGAAATCCAGGTTATCAGAGCAAGCGAGGGAAAAAGTTTTGCAGGGATAGAACTTTCCCACTTTACCCTTTTGTGTTCTTTCTGATCCTAGCACACAATGAGTAACTTGCTGGTGCTTCTGCTTGCAGACACCAGAGTTTTAGATGTTCACAGGAAACCCATAAGGAAAATCATGCCTCTGGGAAACAGAGGAAAGGCCTGAAGAGTTCCAGATCCTACAAGCAAACACTGCAGCAAATTCAGAGAAGATCACCTCCGTCTTCAGGTTTTTGTTTCCTTTGAGAAAATAAATTTCTTTTACAGTTTTACTTGGTGCAATGACAACCCAACAGAGGCTCAGTGTCAGCAGGATTCAGGGGTTCCTACCGGAATACTTTCAGAACTGAAAAGGGGCACCACAGCACTCTGCTGAATAGCATACACTTCTCTTACTGGAAGTAATCCAAGACAGTTACAAATGAAAAAACAGTGCAAACACAACTCCACATGACACAGCATGTCATGTGAAGGTCCACCACTAGAACCATCGCAGGTGCCTCAGGACAAGTTAAAAAACTGGCTCTGAAATCACATTCTTGGTTAATCCACTCTTCTCTCAGTTTGCCCTAATGAAAGGTTTTATTAGTGATGACAACGGCTACTTCCTTAGCAAATCTCTGCTAGAAACACGTGTAGACAAGCCACACTAACAACCTCTGAACTACCAGTGACTCATGAAAAGGTAAAGAGCTCCATCCCCAGCAAATACTATATTAACTGGAATCATTGCTATTTGCACTGTAATTCTACCTTGAAACCACACTGGTAACTTTTGGGGTAGGAACTGGGAGCTGTTACAACTGCCCTTACTCGGAGCAGTGACAAAACAGTTTTGCAGCACTGCTAGGGAATGAGGTGGCCTAGGAAATTCATCCTCTATAAAAACAGAGGGTTTGTAAAAAACAGGAGTTGTGAAACAGAGGGTCTGTATTATATGGTGCACATTATTCTGAGGGTATTTCTAGGGCTTGAGTGCCTATCACTATCAGACACATAACATGAAATGCATTTAGCATTGATTACTTTAATGACAAACAATCAGTTCACCTGCTCTCAGCTCCTCCCCACAGAGGTAAAACGCTGCAGGCTTCCAGTTGTTATCTCCTTATTTCTGGCAAAGGAGATAACATTATAACTTTATATCACTGAGTAGGTGAGAAATGCTACATAGCTCGTGGCCAGGTTCTCTTTTGTTTTAATTCCCTTCTCTGCTAAAGAAGGTGTCATGAATTATCAGCCAGTTGCTTTGTTCCTTGATTCTCTCCTGGCTATGGTCTCATGAGAAACCATCCCTCCCCACCATCTTCTTCCTCTCTGCCTCCCAATTACTTTATTTTTCTGTGGTTTAATTCTTCAGTGGGTGGTGATTGCAGCAATGAAAGTCTCCCCCCATCCTTTAAAAAACATTATACTGTTCTCCAGACAACAGAGAAAGAGCAGCTCTGCTCACTCCTGAGGTGGGTCAGGAGAAACAGGCCACCTCTGTGAAACCCCTGCACGTCCTTCTAAATTGAGCAGAAGTCAAGAAACTTTGGTCTCCCAAGGCTCTGCCAAGAGGTTTAGAATCACTCCTATTTTTTCCAGTTCAGCTATTAATTAGAAATATTACCTGGAAAAGAAACCACTGATTCTTTGGAAAACTAATTTCTAACTCTTGCTAATCTATTTTAAAAACAGGAGCTATAAGGAAACTCCTTCACAGAATCACTGAATTATCAAGGCTGGAAAAGACCTCTCAGATCATGAAGTCCAGCCTACAGTATAAAGAAACACTGTGTCCACAGCACTCGTTTCTTCACCCCAGCACAACGTTGCAAATCGGTCCTCTCAATACGTGCCTCACAATTAATCAATCTGTCAGTACTACTACCACCCCTTTAACTAATGGCCAGACAGCTCATTCACACAGCAGCTGCCATCCCACTGAAGCTCACAGCTTTTCTGTGTCAAGCCAAACCACTTCTTTCAGAGCATTCCATCTTCTACTGTCTCTAACAACCTGTAAAAGAGCAGCAGGGTCTGACTGGCAGAAGATGAAAGATCAAAAATTGAATGCACCCTCAGTAAATTTGCAGATTACATGAAAAGAAACAGTCCTGTCAATCTGCTTGAGGACAGAGAGGCACTGCAGAGGGATCTGGATAGGTTGGAATGATGGGCTGTGGCCAATAGGATGAGGTTAACAAGGCCAAGTGTCAGGTCATGCACTTAAGTTACAACAATCCCCTGCAGCTACAGGCTGGGGGAAGAGTGGCTGGAGAGCTGCCTAGCAGAAAAGGACCTGGGAGTGTTGACTGAGAGCCAGCTGAACAGGAGCCAGCAGGGTGACCAAGTGGCCAAGGCCAAAAGCATCTTGGCCTGGTCAGAACTGTGTAGCCAGCAGCTGGAAGGAGGTGATGGTTCCTCAGTACTCTGCACTCAAGAGACTGTACCTTGAGTACTGGGTCTAGTTGTGAGCAGTGTCAGAAGGACATTGAGGAACTGGAGCAGGACCAGAGAAGGGCAGTGAGACTGGGGCAAACAGGGCTAGTTCTTTCCTGAGAGGATGGCTGGGCACTGGAACAGGCTGCCCAGGGAGGTGGTGGAATCCCCATCCCTGGAGATGTTTAAAAGGTAGTAGAGCACTTGAGGCCATGGTCTAGGGGTTGGTGAGATGTTGGGATGAGGTCCTTTCCAGCCATGAGGATTGTTGAGCAAACTGAATGTGCATAAAATCCATGGGGCCTGACGGGATGCACCTGGGCGTGCTAAGGGAGATGACAGAAGCCATTGCTAAGCCACTCTCCATCATCTTTTATAAGTCATGGGAATGAGGAGAGGTGCCTGGAGGTTAGCAGGGTAAGAAGGAGGACCCAAGTAACTATAGACAGATCAGCCTCACCTCCATCCCAGAAAAGGTGATGGAACAATTTGTCCTGGATGCTGTCTCTAGGCACATCAGGGACAAGAG